>JAVTVY010032908.1:0-13820 GCA_036873755.1 Hanleya hanleyi
AAATGGAGAGCTGAAACTCCGTGACTTTATAGTTTATCATATTGGGGTCATTTTGAGCCTATTTGCATAACCCCCCGAGCAGAGGATCATGGGAAAATTCAAGATGGCGGCCACGTGGGGTCCCAGAAAAGTGATGTTTTTGTCATATTTCTTCAAAATTTCTGCTTTTCCGCGATGAAAAGCGGACAAAAACTATTTTATTTCACATCACATTAATATTTACTAATTTATCATGCAGTTTTTGCGGAGAAATTGCATAAATAAAAAAATCGGAAAATCTGACTGAAAAATCGGCCAAAAAATGCCGTTTTTTTGAAAATGATGTCATCAAAGCGGCCATCTTGGATTTTCTGGTAGAGCTTGACCCAAGGGTATAGTGTGGTACGTATCAGCTCCCTAGCTCAAGGGGTAAGAAAAACAATTAGGGGGCGCCATTTCGCCCCTCCCCCCCCCCCAGGCCACAACAGGTCCCAAAAAGCCCAGGCCAGATAGGGTTAATCTCTGGGTGGTCCGACAGTGGTATGTCCTGACATTGCACAGAGCATGTCTTATCTGAAGGTGTTTACGCACTAAGCTCCAGTCCAATTAATGGTATGCACAACGAAGGATTATACACGCAGCCACTGATAAAAACCTAAACTATTTTACAAATATTTGCGACATGCAGAAGATTTTAACCATCAGTTCAGTTTCATAATAAATAGAGAATTTGCCCCCATCTGACTTCAGTGGAATTATAGGTAAGCCTACATATTTTTACTAGTTCACTAGATGGTCTTATCGAGAGAATTCGAGTACTGAAAGCAGATTGCGTAAGTGTGGCACTATTAGAAATTGCCTGTTCACACTGGGACTGAGCATTACCGAATTATCCCGAATTATTGGAATATTCCAGCAGTTTATTTGACTCATAACATAAATCAATCCGTTAAATGCCTAAGGTTCTATTTTATACATATTCGTGTAGTAACTCTTGACATCTTTGTTATGTCTATGAGAAGAATCTTCTCGTGGGACTTCTTGTCAGTACGCCGGCATCTCAACATCAACTTTGTTGTGTTGTACTTAATTATTGTAAAATCTACAAACAATGTGGGAGATGTTCATTGCTTCCTGTATGATTGATCTTTGTTCTTCTTTTCTGAGGAACTGGGATTCATCAGTTTGCCTTCCTCAATCAATACTCAATGCTGTTTTTGTTTTTATTGTTGTTGTTGTTATCTATATATTTTGCGAATGAGATTACTTGTACACCGAAAACTGTCATATAGTTTCCCTATATCTCCAAGCTCAGATGCAGTTGTATTTTGCATCTTGGAATCTGTTGAGGACGCCATGTCATGGAATATTGATTTATCCTGAAATTATGTTTTGTATAGTTTTATATGCTGATTCAACATAATAAATGTGATAATATCTGATGGTCTGTATATCTATCAATAGTAATTACCTATTTTATTCCGCTCTTATTGGTAAATATACTTAGAATATCATTTACTGTTGTTTATTAAACAAAATATTATGTGTATTGAATTTATCTGTAACAGTGTTAGTTTGTCTCGATATTGACGACTGATAAGAACGCGGCCATGTTAACATTTCATGCTCTTAGCCCAATAACATAGACAATCCGGCTAATTTAATTGGTTAGAAGAATTTACCTGTATAGTATCATGAACTGGCGGATCTGTCGTGTATATATTTAGGACTTCGTTTATTGGCGCGAACATCCTTCGTGCTAATCAGTAACGTTCTCCTGGAGGTGTAATTTTCTTCTGAAGATGTGAATAAATACAAACGTAAAATCCGACCTTCATAAGCCAACATTCTTCCATGAAGAATTTCAGCGTTCATAATCAATACAACATAATTCATAAGACGGCGTTAGCCCCAAATTCCAACCAGCATAGATTAAATTACATTACAAGCGTCTGGTCTGTCATTCGTAATTCAGCCATCGTTCATTAAAGAATATCCGCGTCCATAATCCAAAGACCTTTTCCGTATTCCATATAACAGTATTGGCACCAAATTTAAGAAGACAATTCCATATAACAGTATTGGCACCAAATTTAAGACGACAATCATAGTATACATGAACATAGGCTAGTTTCCTGCAAGAGAGAAGCGGTCACCAGCTTTCAGTGATGCCGGCAAGACATTCATCATGTTCCAAAAAATATCAAATCCGTATCGCCGATCAGTATTCTTAATCCATAATATTCGTTGTAAAGTCGTCATCTAAAGAATGATGTATCTCAGTCATGCTTTGATTGTGACTGTTCATATGAGCACCATGAGGATCTTGAATACATGGGTTCATACGGCCCCTAGCCCCGGGTTAAGCAGAATTAGACACGAGTTATGAAACAACTTGCTCGCTACGCTCGTATTTAGCTATCAGCATGGGATATGTATCGCCAAATTTGAGAAACTTTGAGTGGAGGCGCTTGGTGGTATAGCCCTGTTTATAAGTTTCTGCAACAATGTTTTGTGACGTTGATTAAAATCGTCACATTTAACACGGGATCTAGCAAATGCTACTAGGCGAGATATTTATACGCCATATGCAGGTCCCACTGGAATATAACTGTCCAGAAAGGGATAGTTTACATGTATGTAAACACACAAGCCTCTGTCATTGAACGCAGGCCGGGTCACACCAAAGACTTGTAAAATGGAACTTTTTGCTTTTCCGCTTACGCGCAGCATTAAGAGGATAGAACAAGGACTGGTTCGCTCGGTGTCCGTATAATGTAACTAAGTGGGGTATCATCTCTGCCTAGGGCATGATATTTCAGTGGAACAGAACTATAAAATGGCAGCATTAGATCGGCTCTGCTACAAGTAGGTACTCCCGCCCTTCCACTCCCTTTCCTTCCTCGTCGTGATATAGCTGAAAAAATGTTGAAAGCGACGTTAAACCCTATTCATTCATTTACACTCACTTACTCACTCTGTCATTGAACAGCAGCACCTGGAGGACAAGGTTCGATATCGCTGTCGATAAATGATATCAATAATCAACAAGACTAAACAAGAAAATTACTGCTACATTAATTATATGAAAAGTGGGTTTCAGTTTTACAAAATCAACATACCAATCACCATAACTATGTCGCTTCCTTGGCAGCCATATGAGTTACAAACAAAATTCAGTCATAAACCCATATACATGTAGGTGCAAACATACTTACAAAATTATTTTAATCTTTCTCGAGCCCACCATGGAAAATTAGCAAAAATATCCTGGTACTTCTACCGCAAGTTTATAAAAAAAATCTGATGAGGCCGTCTACTCGTTGATATGAACATCCCGATAACATTTCGGTTCCAAACTCCAGCTGTTCGCGCGAACCAAACCTGTAACAACATCCGACAGGACATGAGGAAATGTCCTTTCTATTGTCCCCATTCTCTTATTGTCGTAGTTTGTATATGTATCTGACGGAAAGACAATAAGAAGAATTTTTCAATTCACCAGCACTGTGGGAACATTTTTTTTACTTAAAGATGTAATCAGCCTCAAAATGGATGGATTTTGTAAACTCTCCCCTGTGCGTTTTTTCAGCAGGGAAGGTTACCAAAGCATCATATGTATTATATTTGATGACAGTGGGATCGACATATACAACGAATGCAAGAATATCTTGTCAGAGAAATTTGTAACTCTGTCCGCTTCGACGGCTTTTCTGTCTCGCCATTGAGTGTGTGTTGTACGCGGAGAGGAAAATGACGTCACTGCGTGACGTATGAGTGACGTGCCGACGCTCACGAATTCGAATGCCGCACCGCTGCAGCCATGGGATAGCGTCATGGCTCGTGCCTACGGTTCGGTGATGTCGCATAGCATACGTTGGTAGAATGCATCATACGTGTATACGCTTGTTGACACGGACGTGGGAAAATAAACGGCATGCCATGCTGTTTATTTTTAAAGATCAACTCCTATTTTCTCGTGAATGGTAGAAACAAGTTTAGTTTCTTATGGTCAGCTGTGTTTTATTTTGTACCTGTTGTAACATAAGTCACTTTCGCTGAGTTTGAGAGACATCGATTTCAGCCCAGATTTGAGGCTGATTACATCTTTAAACAAATGAAGACGAGCTGTCGTATTAACGTCACAGAAGACGTGGACATCACTCAATTCGTGGTCTATACAACAAAAAGCTTCATTTTGACACCTCAAACTACACATTCGGACCAAGAATGGTCCCTCAATCGCTCAAACGCACCCCACGCACCCACAAAACGCCCGCTTTCGCTACCACTCGTACTGATGTCGTCACCAATGACGTTACAGATGACATGGACATTCCTCAAGTCGTGGTCTACACCACGAAAGCTTCAATTTGAAACCCCACACGGTCCATTTGGACCACGAATGGGCCCTCAATCACTCAACAGACCCCACGAATCCCCAAAATGCCTGTTTTATATACTAAGACCAGACTACGCATGCGCAGAATGATGAAACCGCACTAGACACCAGCCCAATCCAACGCTACCCCCAAGAGATCTACTTCAAAATAAGACCTCCCACGGACCAATCGGACCATTATGGGTCCATCTCGTCCTCAAAACGTCCATTCACATAAACTTTGTCTACTGAGCATGCGCAGATAGATGTCAGTTCCACCCCACATCCATCCAGTTGGACGCTCCCCTACGAGAGCTTCACACTGATACCTCTCTCGACCTATTTGGACCAATACTGGTCCCCCTCGATCCCAAAACATCCCTTCCAATGCCCTTTTCCCACATTTCCCTGTCTGCGCATGTGCAGAATGTTGAAAAACGGATGATACACTAGTCTAGTCGGATAGTGCCCCACGACAGCTGCACGATGACACCTCACATGACACAGTCGGACCACTATGGGTCCACCTAGACCTCAAAACGTCCAATCAGATCTTCGTGTATACCGTGAGCCTTGAAAATCGAGTGTACATGTATAACGCACGCCAAACCTACCAAAGTGAGAAATTACAGTCCAGCTGACTAGTTTGTTTTGATTCGATACAACTTTTTGGAGACTGCTGTATGTCGGTTGAATGAGAGATAAATAACGTGGTTGCTCGGTGGGCTATGTAAAATTTCGCTTACCTTTCCATCTTTGCTGCATCTGTGCGTTAAAATGTGCTGAATGCCAAAAAACTGCTTTACTTCAACAATTTGGACGGAAGTATGATTTGTTTGCCTCCGGAGATCGCATTTTAGAGCGACACCTCCAGAGAATGGCATTTTGATTGTCCAGAGTGGCCAGAGTCTGTTCAGTTAAAATTCTGTATATATTTCAGTCTTCCTTTGGACTTTAACCGAGTACCCCAACTGCAACAAGACGCAATGTGTGTTGTCTAATATAGACTACATTTGACATAACGTGCCTTTCAAACTACATATCGCATGCTGATAGCAAAGTATCAGCGCATTGAGTTTCTTAACTTGTGTCTAATTCCGCTTAACCCAATAGCGTTCATATGAAATCAAAATTGTCGCAATCAAAGCTTGCCAGGGATACATCATTCTCTAGATGACGACTTTACAACGAAACTCATATGGATTAATAAAGAATACTGAACAGCGATACGGATTTGACATTTGTTGGAATCAATGAAAATTGTTGACCACTTCTCTCTTGCAGAAACGATAGCCTATATTTATATATACTATGATTGTTGTTTTTTGTTTTTTTTGGTACTAATGTATATATATATATATGTGTCTTTGGATTATGGACGCGGAGATTCTTTAATGAACGACTGCTGAATAACGAATGACGAATCAAACGCTTTTAATATGTTAAATAATGATTCTGAAATTTGAAATTGGTGCATCAGGTACAATATATGATGTTTATAGTTCCGAGGACGAAATATGAGTGTCAACGAAAAAATATCACTGCCATGCAGCTTGAGTAAATTATATTGTATTTATCTCAGGTAAGTAGACACGATAATATTATTAAGTATACTTTATGTCGCTCAAAGTTTCGAAGATTTCGCAGGTGAACGTTTCACTAATCTCTTCAAGCCCTGTTCAACGAGTCTGGTAGCTTCCTGTGCACAACCCCAATGCAGCGTGACGCCTGAACCGCCGTGTCCATAGTTATGCACAACCTGAAATAGGAGAATTTACCAGGGGTAAGTTATGGACTGATGCTCTCCAATCAAATAGAACGATGGCCATTTCCCTTCTGGTCTCGATCGCTCACGTGTCTCTTAAGAAAGTTATGGTTGGCCAGATGTTCCTTCAGTTTTCGCTACAACCCAATGAAAATAATAGATTTCTTTTTGAAAATTTTAATTGACCAATCGACTGTTTCGAAACTTGAACATAGAAGCGTCTCGTTCGTCATTCAAAATTCAACCGTGGTCCATTACAGATTTCCGCGTCCATAATCCAAAGACCTATTTCATATAACAGCATTAGCATCAAATTAAAAAAAAAACACAACAACAATAATAGTATATATAAATAATTCAGTTAATCAAACCGAGTAAATTGAATTAGTGATTATAATTTGTTCTCGTGTCATATCATAGAACAATATGATAGAGCAAATATGAAATAATATGATAATTGGTTATGAAATTGGAAACTTTGGTGAAAGTTATAAACAAAATATGCTAATAACTGAGTGGCGAGTAATAAGTCGATTTGCGATGTTCTAAACTGATGGAACTGGTAGCCCGTGAATGTGAGATAATCTTGCGGCGTTGGATGCATTTTCGTATGAAAGTATAACAAGAAAACCAAAACAAATTAAGGGTTATGGTTCAATAATTGAGTGAACAGAGAACCTATGATTTGATGGTGACCTCGAGGGTTTATTTGTATGATGTATATGTGTATACGAGTCGGAATGCAGCATATAATAATGGCGAAATTGCCCAGTTAAACAGATGGGAAAACTTTATTCCAAAAAGGGGATACTCTCTGTGGGCTCTTGTAGCATCTAATAATTATCATACAAACCTGATGATATCTGATTTATTGCGATGCTTAAGGCACCGGGATAGGTTGGACTAATTTATTCGACCTGTGTTAATTAACTCGCATCAGAGATAATGGATACTAGGTATGACTCACTGTATCGTGTGATTTCAGAGACAAAATATGATTCATCAGTTCCCAACAGAAAAGCTGTTAATAGATTTGTTCCATAGCGACTGAAGATCGAGAATATAGAAAGAGTGATGAGCAAATCAAGGGCCAATGGGTGAGCGTAAAAATGACGACATCCCGAATAATAGTATAAGCCTTTAGGGGTTTTGGTCGGTATAAATGTGACAGTGGGCAAAAATCAGGGGGACTTTGGCAAGGCACACTGTGGGAAAACTTTCTCTGCGTGGGACACTTTGCGGCACACACATGATGGAAAAGGTTGGCATCGGTTAAGAGGTTTTAGGAACCACAAGCAAAGGATAGAAAGGGACAAGAGCACTAGATTAACAGGTCAGTTAATTCGTATATCACAATATTTAATTAAGTTTTTATATGACCCTATTTTAGAGGGGTGACTTGTGAGGGACATTTGTATATATGTATGGAAATTGAGATGTTGTAAACTTCATTAGATATCAGTAATAGACGTAGTAGTAAAAAGAAATCATTGACAAACCGTACAAAATGACTTGTTCACTTATTTAATCTGAAAGTAGAGTAACTACACGGCAGGGCAGATATCGTTTAAGCCACATCCTCACTGCCCATAGCGCTCGATTTCTGGATACCTCTTTGCAAAGCCAAGCGAGTTAATTTGTGATGCGGAGCCTTCCGGCCTCCTGTGTATAGCCCATTTTGGGGGGTAATCTAGGGCTACAACGAATACGGCCACATGGTGCTAGAACCCTTTTAGGCAGATGGTGGATTGGTTTTGCGATTTTTTGCCGTGACCGTACCAAATTTTAGAGATTTGTTTTAATCCATAAGTCATGATTTCTTTATTACTTGATGGATTGGTTCAGCGGTTTTTTCCGTGGCCGTGCAGGGTTTTGGAACTGGTGATCTATCAATTGCTATATCTGGTGTTTGAAGATGATGATCGAGATAGTCCCGTGTTAAAGAGAATAGATGTACAGGATATAGTTGTCCGTGACGAGGGGGTTTCTTCAGAGCAGGGGATATTAAATCCGCAGCCGGAATTTGATCAGGACATAGACAATGACCCGTCGCAGATATTGCTAAATAGTAATGCGATAAATAATGTAATTCAGGGGGAAGAATTTGAAGAGCCTGTGTTAAATAATGAAGCTCAAGGAGAGGAACACTTACGGAACTTTGATGAGCCAGTAGCATTAGAAAATCTACCGGAAGAATTAGAAAATCTTGATGAGCCCTTAGAAAATATTGGGCAGCACTTACAGAATCTTGATGAGCTTTTACAAAATCCCGGGGAGCCATTAGAAAATTTTGCAGCCCCATTAGAAAATTTGGGGGAACCATTAGGAGATCCTGTGTTAGACCAGGAACCTCTCGATAGCGATGAAGAGCCAGAATTGGTTGGACCATTCGGTGAGGATCTTTTTGTAGATGAATTAGTTGATAATCAGGATTTGGCAAATGAACTTGTTGATGAGGTCATTATAAATGCAGATCTTGTGCATAACGAAGAAATAGCGATGGCTATGATGAATGCCACCCGTCCAGAGAAATTTTCTGGAGGTGCACACGAAGATGCTAGGATTTGGTTACAAAAATTCGAAATCTTTTTGAATTTAAATGGGATACATGATGATCAAAAGGTACAACATTTCCGGCTCTTAATTAAGGATGCCGCAGAGGTGTGGTGCACACTTCTACCAGACGCTCAGCGCGGGGACTGGCCACGATTACGCCAGGCGTTTGAAAATAAATACTTAGACATGAGACAAATGTTTAACTTAGAGACGGCTTTCTATGCCTTAAGGCAAGGTGCGTCGCAGGCGACTGGGGCTTTTATCGATTCAGTGTTAGCACTGGCCTGCCGACTAGGGAAAACACATGATGTAACTAAATTGCAGATTATCCGAGGTTTGAGACCTGAAATAGGGTGTCAAGTGATCATGCAGAATCCGGCTGATTTAGAAACTACTATACAATGTTCGAAATTGGCGGAAATGGCTACTCAAATGGCTTCAGCGAAACAACCACAAATAGACAATATCTATGAGGCTAATTTAAAGGTCGAAATAGACCAACTTAAGGAACAGCTAGCCGAAATCAGAACCGAATTACAAACGCGCTGCACAGATGGCGATCAGTTTAAAGAGTCGGTGCCAAGCAGGTATGTGGACGAATCGCCTCGTTGTGTGCAACCACACCCTACCACTTTTCGATGTGCGACGTGCAGACGAGTGGGCCATTATTCCACTCAATGTTTTAGAAATGTGAATCGGTTGCCAAATTTTACCAGACAATGTCAATTAAGGCCTTATCAAGGTAATCGGCAACCAAACCAGAGTTATAGATATAACCAGGGACCGCGTGAGTGTTATCAGGGGTATAGACAAAATGAGAATGGACAAAACCGGAACCCTCTAGGTAATAGTTATTATCCAAATCAAAACCAAAATCCGAACAGGGGTGGTCGAACTAATAGAAGTTACCGCTATTATTATAGATCTGAAAGTCAAACCACTGTGTATTTTTATGATTATAAAAGAGTGAGCCCACCAAAACGCTTAGGAGTGACCCCCACGCCCCAAGTTAACGAGACGGAACGGGCTCAAGACATTATTCAACCCGATCGAATCGATGATCTGGGACTTTTTGAGAATGTCAGGCAGCCAGTCCAAAACAGAGAAATGATTGTGGACCGAGGATATGTTGTGAGCAAAGAAATTGTTACGTCCATGATACCCAGGCCAACTGATGAAGAATTACTGCACAATAAAGTTAGGACAATAGAGAATGTTTTAAAAGGGAAGAAAGATGAAAATGGGGAGATGCATTACTATGTGAGATACGCAGATCTGACAAATAAGAAAATTTGGACTTGGATTCCTGAAAATGAATTATCTATCGAAGATAAAGAAATGATTGTAGAGAAGAATGTTCGTATCTTAAGACCAGCTCCAAAAGTTTATGTTTAAAGACTTAGTAAAACCATGACTCACCAGGGATGAATGACCTCTGCTCCTATCCTCGTAAATTAATGTGTATATTAATGAGGACAGTTGTTATGTTTTAGTGAGGTGGCAATTTACCTACAAACTAACTATCTGGATTGTATTTTCCGTTCAGAAAATTTACAAACTAGGAGAGAAAACATTGAACCAAGTGAGATTGAATTAATAGTGGAGATAATTCGTTGTGTGATTGATTAGAAATTCCCAGTGATAGTTGAAGTATAGTGATGATTTTGGCCATGGATAAAGGTCTATTTACACTATGTCAGGGTACTCTGTCCGTGATAACTATGGAAAAATGACATGTCTAAATAATGGAAGTAATGAGCCATTGGAGAAATGAAGAGTGATGAAATATTTGATGTCGAATTTGAATACAAATTAGAGAAATGAATTTGTGAAATGAAGATTGACCGCAGATTTCTATGTGGCGAGAATTGTGACTCATCAATAGGGTAATATAACGATGGTCTTTCAACTTTCAACAGTGGATATAGTCGGCCTCGTCGAATTAAACGCTCTGGTAGTTACATTATCTGGTATAGACCGTATCAGGTTAATCATCGATCGGGCTCAGATTATGTATGCTGTCACGACTGGTCGGAAGCTATAGGCTATATTTTGTTACACTGTAAGATTGTCCAGTTAGATTTGAGTTCTGCATGAATGGTATGCGGAATGACTTTGTTTAAACGATACATGTATTAGGGAACGTTACGAAAGGCTGGAGAATTTGAGGCGAATCGTCTCTTGTCAGTCAACTAGAGTATACTAAGAGAAACCAATATGATTTAATCTCACCCCATGATGGCAGGTGATAGACTGTTGTTTAGCATGTTTCAGTGATTTCCTTACCTGGGGGTGTAATAAAACAAATCTAAAGTTGTAATACTCACGGAATCATTGAAGAGTGTTTGAGATAAAACAATTTTGATCGTACGCTGACGGGTCGCTCCCCCAAGCTGATATGATGAAGTTGTGATAATTACGATGTCGAGTTTGTGAAATATGAATTGAGTAATGAAAATATTTGACAATGGGGAATTGAAGTGTCTGATATCTGATGTTTGATGATAGCAATTAAGAGTTGAAATTTCTGGAGGTAGCGTTGCGATAGTAGTGTAACGATATTTAAATCCACGAGACGTGGCTTTGTTTTAATCAGTCATTTTATATAGAGAACATGGAAATATGTTGAAATCGTTTGAACTACCAATTAGTTGTGGCTCGGTGAGTAAGTGTACCGAAAAATTAATTGATATAGCTAGGTCGGACAGCCTAATTGATATAAATACTTACATATATGTTTCCCAATCGATACGTGATCTTGTGGATGAATAGGTTTATTCCTTGTCGTGAATATTGGAGAAAATTTATCCTATCCTCAGCGATTGGTTTGTATACTAACGGAGGAAGGTAGCCATCTTTTGTTTTTGTGGCCCTCCACAGACAAATTGGTCACCTGATTCGATGGATTCTATTTAGTAATTCCAGGGTCTAGGACGAGAGTTTTCTTATGTTGCAATCTAGATTTGAGGTTTTATCGGCCGTACGCTCAGTATTTACGAGGTATGAAATGTCTCATTAATAGATATATGCTTTCGGATAGTATGAGCCGTTCGTAGGATAGGAAAAATATTGGATTTTTGTGGGGTTCATTGAGATAGCGACCCATTGAGAACTGATGTTAGCGATTCAGGACTTTCGCAGTTCGGTATATAATTGCGAATACATACTACTGATATTTCTGACTCAATTGGGACCTTCTATATATGGTTATCGATACAACAGAGAGACTAAAATTATACGGAAATGTGAGTATAACGTATTGTTGTGTTTTTTTTTCAGATTGAGACGAGGATACCTGTGTGGTTGGTGTTGTCCTATACGCATTTCAAATTCACAAGCATTTAAATTTCACAAAGTAACTACTGGTACGAGTCAGTCTGTGGGTTGGCGTTGAGTTCACTGCAGGTCCTCAATGTTATTCCATATGCATATGCCACTCGCCAGTTGGTTTGATGGTCTGATAAACGAACAACTAGGTTATTGTATCTCTCTATAAAATGGTGTGAATGATGAAGTGGATTTCACTACACATGTTTTTCTCTTTCAGGAAACACTTCGAATATTGATTTCTACATCTGTCTCGCTCCATATGCGACAGAACTGTTTTTACCGTCGGTGATTGGAGTTTGTGCTTGGTTTGCAAACCATAATCGGAAAAAAATATTTTTGAAGTAGTTTTCTCTTTCGCAGTGCAAAAGTAATTTGAATGATTCCAAAAGTTTGAGACCTCTTCAACACAGGAGGATGTGTGTATCGAAAGTCGGTGAAGAGCGAAAGGCTGATCCAGGGCCCGGAATAGTTATTTCTCACTTCACTGAACACGATCCTATATATCAACTAATGAGTTTTAAAAATTGACATTTATAGTTCTGTATTTCAAAATTATAACCTTTCGACTCCTATAGACTCAAATTTCCTATTTTTATCGTCTCATAGCATGAAACGCTGTATACTGTTTTAACAAATTGGCAAGTTACCCATACATATTTGTATGCAGAGACAGTCATTTTCGTCTCCTTCTAAAGTCACGTCACTTGATGATAATGTTTTGAATTACATGTATGAAGTACCTTATAGCTTTTGAAAGTGTCCATTACTGGAACTAAGATGCCTTTATTTGACAGGCACTGAAAAATTTAATGATTGTCTTCTTCATACGGGATGATTACCAATTTATAAATGTTTGGAATTTTAGTGACGGTGTTGTACAAATATTTTCACAGGCCTTAAACTTGATGCATTTTCTCTTTTATGGAAAGAATGTCCCGAGTTCGGTCCAGTGTCCCTCGAAGGGAGACGTACATAATTTTATTACGTCACTAGACTTTTCTTCGCTTCTAATCAGCGAAATACATTTCTTTTTGATTGTTTTGCCTTTCTGGGTAAATCACATATATATCTCATGTAACCATAATATGGTATATTGCTATATAGTGATTGGTATTCGATGTTATAAATTTAACAATAAGACGATCATATGATTATGATATTTTATTCCCAGCCATAGAAGACAATACAGATATGTAGTTGTCGGAAAAGAAAAACAAAAAAACAAATAATAATAACTTACCTGTTTGAACTCCATCGTTGTTTGAAAATTCCAGTATGCTATAATGTCCAAGGAATTTATATGTCATTCTCACTGTTCAATAATCCTTACGTGTTATAGCCTAAAATATTGTTCTGGTGTATTCATGTTCAATTTTATATTACGTGAGATGTTCATACGAATGGAAACCATGAATCTTGTCCACTGTTCAACAAATTATCACATGGGAAAGTGATATGTACAATTTTTCCAATATACTCCAAATTACACTTCTGTGTGTATCACATTTGGTACATTTTCCCTGAAAAACTCTTCAATCTTATGGTAAGACACTAGAGAATTATTTCGTTTTCGAATATACAATTGTAGATCTCTTCTTCCATGATATGTCTATGACACGGATAATTCAGGTTGTAATATTTTCAATTACGTGTAGAATATTTACTGTATTATTCCTCCTCCATTTCCATGGACTAGGGTTGTTTTATAAATGCCAGTTCGGTACACTAAGTATGTGGAGTCCATTTCGATGGTTATTTAATCACTTCCGATACTTCATTTCTCTTATTACTTGAGGGTATATGATGATA
>JAVTVY010032909.1:0-14255 GCA_036873755.1 Hanleya hanleyi
AATCAAAACGTGACTGAGAAACATGTTCTGGAAACGACTTTCCATGGTGTTCACAATGAACACGCGTAATCAAAGCGTGACTGAGAAAATGCTCTGGAGACGACTTTCCATGGTGTTCACAATCAAAACGCACAATCAAAACGTGACTGAGAAACATGTTCTGGAAACGACTTTCCCTGGTATTCACAATGAACACGCGTAATCAAAGCGTGACTGAGGAAATGCTCTGGAGACGACTTTCCATGGTGTTCACAATCAAAACGCACAATCAAAACGTGACTGAGAAACATGTTCTGGAAACGACTTTCCATGGTGTTCACAATGAACACGCGTAATCAAAGCGTGACTGAGAAAATGCTCTGGAGACGACTTTCCATGGTGTTCACAATCAAAACGCACAATCAAAACGTGACTGAGAAACATGTTCTGGAAACGACTTTCCATGGTGTTCACAATGAACACGCGTAATCAAAGCGTGACTGAGAAAATGCTCTGGAAACGACTTTCCATGGTGTTCACAATGAACACGCGTAATCAAAGCGTGACTGAGAAAATGCTCTGGAGACGACTTTCCATGGTGTTCACAATCAAAACGCACAATCAAAACGTGACTGAGAAACATGTTCTGGAAACGACTTTCCATGGTGTTCACAATGAACACGCGTAATTAAAGCGTGACTGAGAAAATGCTCTGGAGACGACTTTCCATGGTGTTCACAATCAAAACGCACAATCAAAACGTGACTGAGAAACATGTTCTGGAAACGACTTTCCATGGTGTTCACAATGAACACGCGTAATCAAAGCGTGACTGAGAAAATGCTCTGGAGACGACTTTCCATGGTGTTCACAATCAAAACGCACAATCAAAACGTGACTGAGAAACATGTTCTGGAAACGACTTTCCATGGTGTTCACAATCAAAACGTGACTGAGAAAATGCTCTGGAAACGACTTGGAATTCATTTGGATAAAGAATAATGGTCAGTGATTAGCGTTTTATGCATAGAATATCACCATGTCTTGCTGGCATCATTGAAAAATACTGAGCGCTTCTCTCTTGTAGGAAATCATCTTGTGGTTTTGTTACTTTTATTTCACATTCATTTGGAGTTCGGGCTCTCGGTCATACCAATTAGGTATTTCGATGACGCGTAAATTCTTTCATGGACGACGGCTGTATATTTAATGTCAGCGCTGCTACCTCCTATTCCAGGTTAAATGGGATAAAACAAGAAACATTTTGTACCCTACGTTGATACTTTGATACCTCGAGAAGCTGTGAATGGTGGCCCTTGTTGGTACAGCCTTGACGACAGTTTGTGTTATAAAAAGATAAATGTTGGGCCAAATTGGAATTTCGTAGACATTTTGGAATAGTACACACGAATAGTACACATGAATAGTACACATGAATAGTACACACGAATCTATTAATATAAACGTGGATAATCTATATGGACGAATTCGGTGTATGTAATTTCCGATTGACTTTTGTATCCAAGGCTCATTCGAATCGTGATTGAAGCAACACTATGTGGTAATGAATAAACGCGAAGGCAGTAAGTCTCAGATAAAAATATTCGTGCTATCGTTGCCGCGGGATGGTCATTGTCGGAAATTCCTAGTCGTTCTAAAACGTTTCTGTAGAATTCATTGACGTGTCACGCAAGCTCGACCAATCGGAAATTAGTCCGCGTCGATCATATGAAGCAGACAATAATTGCAAAGCCGCGACTTATTAGATAAGGCGGTATAATCGATCAAGTATGTCCTCGCTTTCCAATAGATATAAAGGGCTAAGGACATACTATGTCTGAAGTATAAGATCATAGTGTCGGAAACTCTAGGATACGTTGAAGGTTTTCTATAACCATTCATAATTGGGAATGGTCTCTTTTCATTTTGTTTCCTTCTGAAGGAGGCATGTATCCTTCAATACAAATATCCAAACGTTGCAGGTATGTTTTTCTAAAGGTGCTTGAAACGTGGATTCAAAAGAAAAACTTCCCGTATTGACATCACATCGCACAGAAATGACATGATACAATACTTGTGTCATTGTGGCCATAAGGAAAAGACATGACAAAAGACTTCTCAATGGTTATAAATAAAATGGTATTTGAATGAGTATGGTCTGGTTCTGAGGTGGGGAACGAGTTGTGAGTATGGACCTTGTCATTTGAGATGCGAGACTCTGTGGCTTCATAGCTTATCGTATTGATCCTAGTCATGAATCATGCAGTGAAAAACGGCGGCCAAGAAAAGGTGACTGAAAAGTTGCGTGTTGTATTGTTTTACTTCGAATATATTGCGAAGATGCAAATTGTATTATGTTTGCAAAACCTATACCAGGCGTGAAAGGATAGTTATCATAACGACATTATTGCAGCATAACAAGAGTCAGGTACAAATTGGTCCAGGTCCAGTTGACTGTTGCTCTGCTTCGAACAGATGTGAACCCACACTGTTATAAATTACCGTTATTTCACACTAAATGTGTGTTGGAGTTTACAGTGCATTCAATCGTAAACACATTAATCTGAAATTTGAACTGTGATATTTCAGTTGACATCAACTGCAATGGGTAAACTGCGCACACACGTAACAAAAAAATCTTGTTTTCTCTGAAAGGAGGTTGGTATCTTTGCACACGAAACGCTCAGTTGCAGGAAACATCCGACAGCTGCGTTGTACGATACAACATTCAGAGCCTTATCAGAACACGCGCTGGGACGGACGCAGTGGCTAACTTTAATTTTCGGTCTGTAGTACGGTTCAGTTTTGGTTTTATCCATCTTTACATTTCAAGCTAAATACTACACTAACGTTCCGTCATTTAGTGTTCGACTTGCATATGGTTTTATCTGACTTGGAGTTGTATTCTACTATTCGTGTAATAATTGCACAGATTCGTTCATGATTATTTACGAAGCTTGTGGTGATCGCATTTGTAAACACGAAGAGCAATGGCCATTTCGTCCTTCCAATGTTAAAACAACGGTAATTGTAAATTACAGGGCTACCCAAATTTTAAAGTTGAATGCCAGTCAATAAACGGTAATTATAAAATTCGGTGCAACATTTCACAGTTCAAAGCCTGTTAAATAACGATAATTGTAAAATACGGTGCAACGTCATTTTACAGTTGAATGTACTGGCATCTTTTCTGCCAGTACATTTAACTGTGAATTTTACGGTGTGATTTATAACAGTGCAGCATTGCTGCCAATGTATATGAAATACAAAGACGTAATCATAACAATAACCTATACCACTAAAATTATTCATGTTCCGCCTGAATCGGAAGCCTGTTAAAGCCACGCGAGCAGTCCATGAAACCGGTTCTTAATTAATTGCTGTCAATTCTTTGAAGCGGACGATTCAATGGTTTCCGCTGTAATTATCGGATAACCGATTCAGTTATGGTTACCAAGCAATGGGATGGACGACATTTTGTTGACTTCGGAAATGTAGAATAATTAGATGACCGACAAAGAAATTGACTCTCGATGATAGATATTACATGTAAAGGGATGTGCTACATTGAATTTGACACAAAACATATTCTGGCGTTTTAGGAGAAAGGATATGTGGCGTTACTATAAACAAAATCTTATTCGACCATGACGGTGCATGATATAACGCTCTGTTTTCAATCAAATACCTGACAAATATGAAGTTTACATAGTGAGATATCAGCCTCGAAAACAGTGCGATGGTAAATTGTATGAAACTGGAGAGAGGCTTATCAAAATGTGCTTCCCAGCTTATTTTAGTATTGATGAGACATTTTTGGCAGAATTTTCTCTTCCAGCAAAAACTGTGACTCATCAAAGAAAACAAATGTATTAACACACAATATATTGAGAAATTTGATTATTGAAAGATCCAAGAAAGTTTTTGGCATTGGGGTGTCATATATTTGTTACGAGAGAATAATGCTGCATAGAGGTGCCTCGAATAACCAAAATAAGTCAGGCCGCACATATTGATCAACATATCCACTTGTATTCTGTTGATACCGATATTTCAGAATGTCATTTTAAAGAAAAATATGTTGCAGAATTTGTAGTGAAAAGTGGAGCGAAATCGAAATTGATGCACATTGAAGGACATACAGGTTTCGACAATCGGTAACCAGTGTTCGTCTATAAAAAATTTTTTCGACTCAATAAACGATAAGCCATGACATATGTTATTTAGGGGAAAGTGTTTCCTAGGCTGTTGGAGAACTTCTTCACTGATACAATAATGTATATTTGAACTACTTTATATGTTTTACCTATTCAAAGAATATTATTAGTATCACTAACATTACCTATGGATGACGGCAGCCAATTGAATGTCGAATATGGACCTTTGTTCCTGAGGCTTTCCCGCTGCAGCAATAATTGTGATTGTGGTTTTGTGACTTGCAAACAAGGTGAAGAATGAAGCGCTTGGTCGGCGTCGGACTTCACAGATATTTGTTCTGAATACGAACTTGCATTCAAGGAATGTCCCCTCGCTTGGGCAGTGTTTCTACCATGTGGCGGTCACATAGGTCATCATTTTCCAACAGGTGACTTGATGGAGCTATCATATCATGGCTCAGAAATATTTGTATCTAATACCGCTCAAGCCGGGGCTAGGGGCCGTGTGATAATGTCCACATGAACATCTACAAAGCGTGGATGGGATACAAATCATCACAGGCATCGTTTTCGGTTCTTGTGATGTTTTAGAAATATGCAGTCAGTATATTTGTCTGTGGATATCGTATGACTTCTTGTCTGAAGCCGGCATCGTTTTCACCACCGTTTAATGTTGCTTTTAATGGAACTTTTATTGAAGTCACTTTCGTATGAAAGGAATCTGGCCCGAAGCAGGCGTTACTGCTAACGAATAAGAGAGATAAACAATACGTCTCTGACAAGACGTAGGCTGGCCATTGCTGAGAATCTCGGTCTAAATTAAGGATGAGGTTACCCTTGGTTTCACAATATCAAACATATAAGGATAAGTACATAATCTATCTTAAACACACAAACGCAATATGGAAACGGTGTAGTTTAGTCTATGACAATTCAGAAACGCGTATTGTCATTTTTGTCTTATTTTCTTCCAACGGATGCATGTGCCGTTTTCCTTTGGATGAGAAGCATTCATACAGTAAACTCCTACATTATTTGATGCCATATGGGTAGGGCATATTCAGTGCTCTCGAGGTACGTACGACGTTCGCTTTCAATTGAATCGTGAAATTCAGCTGATGGTCCCTGATCCTGGGGTTCACCCTTTGAACATAGTAATTTTGACATACATGATAATGTGGGTAATAAACACTTGGTCGCCCGGTGCTCTGAATACGAACTTGCACTATATGAATATCTACCGCATTTAATATGAGATTTCTTCCAGCTAACCCTCACCAACTCACGTCAATTGGTCGATACACAACATGTTCTTCCATATTTGCAACTAATTCCGATTTAAACCCGTGCTAGAGCTCGCGTATTCATTCCAGTCCAGTTGTCCACATGAACCTAATCAATAAAAGCGTGGCCGCGATAGAGAAAATTACAGTAATCACGGATATAATGTATACTGGGTATCTCTTTGAGTAGAAAGCAGTCGTAATATCACCATCTTAGGAGTCATACCTTCATGTATGAGATCAGGGCCGGATTTTCTTTGATATATCACATATGTCAATTTAATATTTCTGTTAGGCCTTTTACTAGATCATGCCTCACAGAGTTGACACCCTAGGTAGACAGCCTTTCATATGCATGTCGTTTCTTCTCTTGAAGTTTTGGTCCTGTCAGATACATGCCAGTTTGATTTCTCCTATTTCCGCTTTCGAATAGCCTGTATTTTATCAGATATATCAATTTAGTCTTTCTCTCCTATTTTACCCTGGAAAGGACACGTCAAATCAGGTTTTAACTCCGAGTTAGATGGAATATTATTTCTAATTTTCTCTGCTTCGCAATTTGTGGCATTTTCCCCCCATTTTGCTCTGAGACAGACAAGCCATATTGATTTGTGGTCTATGAGGCAGACCACTTTTTCATTACCAATTTGAAGACAAGTTGTCAATTGGCATCATTGAAAGCCCGTTTTACGAGACTTCAATCGTGTAAGCAATGGATACCTTTCGATGAGCTAGACTATGCTATTTAGATAGGAAAGTAATTGGATGGTCCACTCGAGAACATACTTGGTAGTTCTGATAAGGTACAAACAAAGTATGACGCTTCAGTCTAGGAACTAACCGCATTGTCTCATACCCAATAATTACAGACGCTGCCACTACGAAATGGTATGTGTCTTCTACTTTATCTCCGTTACATAGTTCACATTATAATGAAGGTAACCTATTATTGCATCGTTGAGCTGTGGCGGAAGCTGAAATGCTCGCTTGTCATTTTCCAGTTGTAGTAAATAGCTGATTCTGCTAATGTTTTGCGAAATACACACTACTGTTTAGAATTCATTTTGAAAACAGTTTTCCCCATTTAAATCTTTCACATATACATAGAGGAAAGAACATCGCCAACTCAGATAGCTTTGAGAACATGAGTTAGTTTGTACAAAATCACCATGTATATTCGGCCTGTCCATACGCTTTATGACAAGATTCTGCTGGTGGACGTTTCGTCCCCGAGGCCCGCTCCGTGTACAGACCTTTTGGTCTTTGATATATGTTGGCATTGTGGGAAGTTGATGCTGGGTCGACATCGGGCCTTACAGACTAGTCTTTTTGTTAAATGCCGTCATTTTCATCTGACGACGACACAGCTCAACAATCCCCAGTGTACGAGTTATCACAGCGACACAGTTCACCAATTGCCAATATTCGAGTTGTCAGTGCATTTCCATCATAGCTCTCTAGATTTGTATCTAATACCGCTTATGCCGGCGCTAGGGGCCGTGTGGTCATGTCATCCAAGTTGCCACATGAACAGTTTCAATAAAAGCGTACCTGAGATACAACAAGTATCACGAATCCTTAGATTCATGGTATGTGATTTAGAATAGGTTAACCAGAAGACTATAATGTGAAGTCATGTGACCCTGTCAGTGTGTCGGCACCTCTTCCCACTTCCCTTATATGCGTTGTATTTTTTACATGTATATGGCGACCTTCTGCTGGTGAACGTTTCGTCCCCGAGGTCCTGCCCCTGTACAGACCTTCTGGTCTTTGATATATGTTGGCATTATGGGAAGTTGATGCTCGGTCGACATTGGGCTTTACAGGCTAGTCTTTCGTGTTAAATGCCGTCATTTACATCTGACGAAGATACAGCTCACCAATCTCCAGTGTACGAGTTGTCACAGTGAAACAGCTCACCAATTACCAGTATACGAGTTGTCAGAGCATTTCCATCATAGCTCTCTAGAGTGGTATCTAATACCGCTTATGCCGGTGCTAGTGGCCGTGTGGTCATAACATCCAAGTTGCCACATGAACAGGTACAATAAAAGCGAACCTGAGATACAACACATATCACGAATCGTTACATTCTTGGTGTGTGCTTTAGAATAGGTTAACCAGAAGACTATTCTGTGAACTCATGTGACGCAGTCAGTATGTTGGCACCTCTTCCCACTTCCCTTATATGTGTTGTAATTTTTTCCTGTATATGGCGAGATTCTGCTGGTGGACGTTTCGTCCCCGAGGCCCACCCCCTGTACAGACCTTCTGTTCTTTGATATATGTTGGCATTTGTGGGAAGTTGATGCTTGGTCGACATCGGGCCTTACAGACTAGTCTTTTGTGCTAAATGCCGTCATTTACATCTGACGACGATACAGCTCACCAATATCCAATGTACGAGTTGTCACAGTGAAACAGCTCACCAATTACCAGTATACGAGTTGTCAGAGCATTTCCATCATAGCTCCCTAGAGTTGTATCTAATACCGCTTATGCCGGTGCTAGGGGCCGTGTGGTCATATCATGCAAGTTGCCCCATGAACAGGTACAATAAAAGCGAACATGAGATACAACACATATCACGAATCGTTAGATTCTTGGTGTGTGCTTTAGAATAGGTTAACCAGAAGACTATTCTGTGAACTCATGTGACGCAGTCAGTATGTCGGCACCTCTTCCCACTTCCCTTATATGTGTTGTAATTTTTTCCTGTATATGGCGAGATTCTGCTGGTGGACGTTTCGTCCCCGAGGCCCGCCCCCTGTACAGACCTTCTGGTCTTTGATATATGTTGGCATTTGTGGGAAGTTGATGCTTGGTCGACATCGGGCCTTACAGACTAGTCTTTTGTGTTAAATGCCGTCATTTGCATCTGACGACGATACAGCTCACCAATCTCCAATGTACGACTTGTCACAGTGAAACAGCTCACCAATTACCAGTATACGAGTTGTCAGAGCATTTCTAGAGTTGTATCTAATACCGCTTATGGCGGTGCTAGGGACCGTGTGGTCATATCATGCAAGTTGCCACATGAACAGGTACAATAAAAGCGAACCTGAGATACAACACATATCACGAATCGTTAGATTCTTGGTGTGTGCTTTAGAATAGGTTAACCAGAAGACTATTCTGTGAACTCATGTGACGCAGTCAGTATGTCGGCTCCTCTTCCCACTTCCCTTATATGTGCTGTAATTTTTTCCTGTATATGGCGAGATTCTGCTGGTGGACGTTTCATCCCCGAGGTCCGCCCCCTGTACAGACCTTCTGGTCTTTGATATATGTTGGCATTTGTGGGAAGTTGAGGCTTGGTCGACATCGGGCCTTACAGACTAGTCTTTTGTGTTAAATGCCGTCATTTACATCTGACGACGATACAGCTCACCAATCTCCAATGTACGAGTTGTCACATTGAAACAGCTCACCAATTACCAGTATACGAGTTGTCAGAGCATTTCCATCATAGCTCTCTAGAGTTGTATCTAATACCGCTTATGCCGGTGCTAGGGGCCGTGTGGTCATATCATCCAAGTTGCCACATGAACAGGTACAATAACAGCGAACCTGAGATACAACACATATCACGAATCGTTAGATTCTTGGTGTGTGCTTTAGAATAGGTTAACCAGAAGACTATTCTGTGAACTGATGTGACGCAGTCAGTATGTCGGCACCTCTTCCCACTTCCCTTATATGTGTTGTAATTATCCTTTGACTGTGAAGTGTCATGATCCTTTCATCACAAGCAGGCAGACATTCCAACATAACATTTAACACATGACTCATGGGCTCAACATGGAATTGATTAGAAAAATCTCTTACACCATTTGATATCACGTCGAAAGTGACCAAGTCATCTCTGCCCTTTCAAAGTACGACGTTTGCGTTAAATTGAATAGATAAATGCAATGCAACACAGCCGTGGTGGGACGTGTGGCGCTATAAGGTATAAATGTTACCCTGCAATCGAATGGGCCTCTGGCTCCATCACTGACTCATCATTGGTATTGTTTCCAACCTCACTATTTTTGGCAAAGTGAAACAGGTACATGCCGCCCACTGGATAAAGCACTTATCTTACGAATGAACATCACAATCATTCAAATCGTAGCAAAATTGTATCAGTTTCTCTGGCTAAGTCGAGTATTAGTGGGGTGAAATGGTGGCCATCTTGGATATTAGCCTCCATCTTGGATTTCAACATTATTTTCTGGAAAAGTGAGCTAATTCGTGCTTGTGTCATCATTTGAACATTTGCGTCCAAGAATATATGTTATCTGTATTACCAAGTTTTCCATTAGTGAGGCATTTGGTAAACATTACTTGACTTGTTTGCAAATCGAATTTAAAGTAGGAACCATATGCGTTAAAATTAGTTATGATCCAGATGTATGCAGGGTGGGCGCATTGAGTTGTCTCTGGATGTGACCATGGTCATTTGTCTACTAGAGATGAAAATTGTCAGATCCCTAGACTTATTTGATTGACGGAAGAACAAGCTAAGAATCAGCAAGTACAAGCTATCAGAATTGCTCTTTTGAGAAAATCACTGAAAGATTCGCACGAGAACGGCGATATTTGATTCTTCCTTAAAAACTCTGATGATATTACCGTTCGATCACTATATTCTGTGCCGAATTTGTAGCATTGTGTCATATAGAATTGAGACTACCACTATGAAGTATAGAATAACGTTTGTATTCTGACCACTTTCGTATGCATGTAATCTGTCACATATTCGGGGTTAGTGGCTGTAGATAATCGAAGAGGCAGTAAATAGCGGGTAAAAATAATACTACACAGGATTTGTCCAGGCCAAATATGTTCCAGGTAAAATATGTTGGCATGGCAGAGAGCCATTGCAACAACCCATTCACGTGTCAGGAAATCTTGACAAATCGGACATTGCCCCCTTATATGGAGCAGCTCTCAGTTATATCGATGGAGCAGCTCTTAGTTATATCGGAGCTTTGACTAGCACGATATGTTCGGCCATGAAGGTCTTTACTCTTTGTCAAGATCAAACAGTTTGGCAAACAGCGTATCTTGACCGCAAGCGAGAAACGGCGTAACTGGCGGGTTAAATTGCAGATTTTGTATGCCTACTCAGATCCTGTGTTGTCTCTTTATCTGGTTGCATGCGCCGTTCTCTGTTGATTGTGAAGTGTCGTTATTCTTTTATTACAAACAGCAATGTACACCATTATAATTTTTAGATTTTCATATTTCTACAGTTTTATAGTGATGCTATACTTTTTATTTTTTATTTTATTAGATTCACCAAGTATACAGTACATAAATATTGAAGAGCCTAGTTGTGGAATATAATCATATTCTATAAATTACTTCGTATAACAACTAGTAAGTCATCGGCGGGAATAAAACCCCATGGGGCTTGTTCTATCCCTATATAAATAAATGGTAATATTTTATTAAGCTACTTGTGGCAGGTGATATGTGATAAATGAGTGACTGACCAAATGCACACTGTGGCAGAATTTTTAATTATGGCGGCTACGTTCAATTAAATATGCTTTCAGCTTTGATTTAAAAAGAGATGATGAATTCAAATGTTTTATCGTCGAGGGCAGATTGTTCCATTCCCGAGGTCCTGATGTTTTGATAGAGTGATAAGACAAGTTTGAACGATAAAATAGCCGGTACAGATTTGTATCTTGGCTTCTAGTATTATGTTGATGCATGTCTGATTGTCTAATGTAATATGTTTGAAAGTGAAAAGGTAGTTTGTTAGTATGGTAGATGAAATTGTGCACAAGATTCAGTGAGAGATAGAGAGTCAAGCTATACAGTGTCAGAATATTTAAAGGGAGGGAGTTTGGCTTAATGTCACACTCAAGTTTCTTTCACTCATATGGTGACAGTCAGTTTGGTTGGTGGAGGAAGCCGGAGTACCCGGAGAGAACCACCGCCCTTCGGCAAGTAACTGACAAACTTTCACACATGGACCAGCTGGGTTCGAACCCGTGCCGGTTCAGTGGTGTGAGGCTAGCGGTCAGCAGCGAAGCGCCTTAGACCACTCGGCCTCCGAGGGCCCTCAGAATCTTTAAAGCAACGAATAGAGGTTGTGTATGGTCTAGTTTTTTCGATAAAGTTATCACCCTTATAACTCTTTTCTGTAGTAAGAGCAATGGATTTAGATGAGTAACATAGGTGTTTCCCCATAAGATATTTCCGTAGGACAAGTATGGATAAATCATGGAGTAGTAGAGTACATATATAGTTTTCTTATTAAGGGAATGTTTAATATGATTAATGATTCCTATATTACGAGATACTTTCTTGCAAATATAATCAATATTTGACGCCCAGTT
The DNA here is from genome assembly GCA_036873755.1 of Hanleya hanleyi. Lineage (NCBI taxonomy): Eukaryota > Metazoa > Mollusca > Polyplacophora > Lepidopleurida > Hanleyidae > Hanleya > Hanleya hanleyi. The sequence goes on from JAVTVY010032909.1 coordinate 11,761, forward strand.
CAGTTTATCATTAAAAACAATACGGAGAAATTTAAATTCATTGACAATTTCGATTTCAATTCCAGAGATGAGCAACGGTGGGGCATAAACGGGTAAGGGTTTGTTATTTAGTTTAATAACCATACATTTCGTTTTCTTGATATTTAACGACAGGCGGTTTGATGAAAGCCAAGTGTATATTTTATCAAGTTCAGACATCATTATATTAATAGCATCAACAATATTTTCGGTGGAGTAGACAAGACTAGTATCATCCGCAAAAAGTATAGTATGTAGCAAGTTGGACACATTAGATATATCATTAATGTAGATAAGGAATAAAATTGGCCCTAGAATAGATCCCTGTGGTACACCACATGTAATGTTCTCAGTAAGTGATATGGTACCGTTAAAGGAGACACTTTGCATTCTGTTTGTTAAGTAACTTTCAAGCCAGTGATTTGACAAATTTCTGAATCCATAGTGAATAAGTTTACTTAATAATATATTATGATTGACCGTGTCAAAGGCTTTGGAGAGGTCTAAGAACGTAATAATGCTGTTTTGTTTTGCTTCTTTGGCCGTTATTAATTTATCATATAAATAGCAAGCTGCCAGAGAAGTTAAGTGATTAGATCGAAAACCATATTGGTTTGGGCAGATGATCTGATTGATTTCTAGAAAATTAGTTATCATATTAGCTGCAAGTTTTTCAAGGATTTTGCTAAAGCAGGGCAGGACTGAAATTGGTCTGTAGTTTTCTAGTGCTTTATTATCACCCGATTTGTGGACAGGAATGATTTTAGCAGATTTGAAAGCGTCTGGGACAACACCAGAGCTAAAGGATGAATTCATTATGTGACATAAAGGAACAGAAATATATTCTGAGACAAGTTTGACTAGAGACATGCTAATACCATCTAGTCCCGGTGCCGCCGATTTCAGGTTCACACTAATAGATTTTATATCATCAGGCGTTACGGTGGTAAATTGAAAATCGTTTGGAACGGGGGTATCCAGGTAGTCCATAAAATTACACCCAGTGTTGGGAATTTTTGCATCTAGTTTAGATGCTACGGTGCTGAAATGTTCATTAAATTTCTGGGAAATTACAGAGGAGTCAGAGGTTTCAGTTCCATCTATTTTGAATGAGCTGGGCAGAAGTGATGTTTTCTTACGATTAAGCAATTGGTTCAGTGTTTTCCATGTGTTTTTGATGTTTAGGTGGTGTTCATTAAATTTGTTTTCAAAGTAGGATTTCTTAGAAAGACGTAATGTATTATTGAGTTTGTTTCTGTATATTCTGTATTGTTTACGATGGCATTCCTCGCCACTGCGGAGTTGTAAATCATACAAGCGATTCTTTTCATGAATAGATTTTAGAATACCAAAAGTAATCCAGGGTTTTATTATTTTTTGTTTTAAAGGCTCAGAATTAACGACGGGAAAACATTCATCGTAGGCATCTCCGAATTTTTCAAGAAATATTGTTAATGCAGCATTAGTGTCGTTTTCTTGACTCACAAACTTCCAGTCAGTTTCACTTATGACTTGCATAAATCGATCCTTATTGTCAGCAGTAATTCTGCGGTAAGATGTTTGGTGTCGCAGCTCTTTACATTTTGATTCGGTTGTTAAGATATGGAAGATAGGAAAGTGGTCTGTAATATCGGTCAGGAATATTCCAGATAGAAGATTATCCTCATGAAAGTTAATGAAAAAGTTATCTATTAGTGTAGCTGTACGGGAAGTGACTCTTGTCGGTTTTGTAATTTGTGGGAAAAAGTGGTGAGATTTCATGATTTCTAGAAAATCCTTTGATGGACCATGGTGTTCAGTTTTAAAAAGGTCGATGTTATAATCGCCCATCAAAACGCATTTTTTCTTTTCCGATTGAATAGTTTGCAAAATTGATAATAAAGAAGTATTGAAGTTGTTTAAATTTTTCCCGGGAGGGCGATAGAATATACCAACTAGGTATTTTGTACTGCAGAATTCAATATCAACAAAGAGGGACTCATATTGCCCATCGTCGTCAAGGAATGACAGATCGTCTCTTACCATACAAGATTGACTATTTTCATTTATATACAGGACAAGTCCCCCACCTCGTCTTTTGTTTCTTGAGAGTGAAATGGTCTGTAGCCTGGTATATCATCAAGTGATTCTGTAGCGGGATTCAGCCAGCTTTCAGAGAAGCCGAGAGCGTCAAATGTGTGTTCCATGTTATGAATGAAACCGGTTATCTCAGAAAAGTGTTTTGTGAGACTTCTAACATTTAAATGGAAGAATGAAAATGTTTGATCAAGAAGACAAATGGATTTTAATTTCTGCATAAATGATGATTCTGTAAAGTAATTGGACTGGTGATTATTTAAATTATTCCAATATGATATCTCATAATCGTTATCATCAGTCGATGCTTTATTGTGTTCGTGGTCATTTAATTCTATTGGGTTAAAACACATATTAGCGAAAACATCAAAATCAATAGATTTATTATTATTGTGGATAGG
>JAVTVY010032910.1:0-142032 GCA_036873755.1 Hanleya hanleyi
ATGGAGTTATCAGAGATGAGAGATGGAGTTGTCAGAGATCAGAGATGACAGATGAAGTGATCAGCGATGAGAGATGAAGTTATCAGAGATAAGAGATGAAGTTATCAGTGATGAGGCATTAAGTTACTAGAGATAAGAGATGAAATATTCAGTGATGAGGCATGAAGTTAATAGAGATGAGGGATGGAGTTATCAGAGATAAGGGATGGAGTTGTCAGAGATCAAAGATGAAGTGATCAGAGATGGCAGATAAGTGAGCAGAGATGACAGATGAAGTTATTAGAGATGATGGATGGAGTTATCAGAGATGGGGGATGAAGTTATCAGAGAGGAGAAGTGAAGTAAGCAGAGAGGAGAGATCAAATTATCAGAAATGAGAGATGGAATTAGAAATGAGACATGACGTTTTCAGAGATGACAGACGAAGTGATCAGAGTTGATAGATGAAATTATTAGTGGGTGGAGCTTCTGAGGTTCAGAGAGCAGAAAAGTAATCCAGGAAGAGCTAATGAAGTCAACAGATAAGGTTAACGATTAGTATTGCGATGTTGTGTTTGCTCCAACAAGTGGAGGGAATGCCACCCCCTTGTGTTGACACCGGTAGGTTTCCGGGGGAGTGTGGTTAGTAACGGTTTAGTTGCACGTACCTGGGTCTGCTGCACGGCCGCATGTTCCCGGCTGGATATATCTCATACCACCTGTCTATTTATCTCACACCAACGGGGAAATCGCATCTTCACAAACAAGCCGACTTCTCCGTTCACACTTCGAACTACACTTCGAAATGTGAACGGAGAATTGGCCTTGTGTATGAAGATGGGAAATCGTAACATCAGTTATGATTCCAGACAAAATTTTCCATTTCTGATCAATATTTTTTAAATGATTCTATTCCCAAAACACCTAAATCAAAAGTGATAGATAATGAATGTAAGATTAGCGCATTTTTTCAGCAATAAATGCTATCGTTTGCAGTCCATGACAGCATATATTTCCAAATGGTTTGAAGAAATTCCAAATTTACGATCATATTGGACCATCGTACAAGCAAAACAGTAGTATATTGGATATTACAAACACAATTACATTTATGTTATTGACTATAAAGTACATGTATGAATGCGAGGTAATTATATAATTACAATAAATTTTGATGAAATGGAAACTTTTGTTGATGCCACAGAGTATGTGATAACGGTTATGCATCAAGTTCCACGCAAGTTCTATGTGGAAGCGGTACGCACGTCTATATTGTGGATTATACAGGTTAGGGCGATCCGGCTCTCTAAAATGGATGTAAAAAAGTTCGTTTTTGCTCAATAAATCAGTTTACACATAATGAATTCAGCAAAATCCTCTCGAGGCACACACAGACATATATCCCCATCAATTGGTAGTAAAAAAATAAATTGTCCTCTAGCTTATCTACATAATAATAGGCCAAATAGGTCATGCTATTGAAACACTGACTGGTTCTTCAGATGGCAATTTAATTTTGGGACATGGATCAATAGATTAATAGATTAATGCGGCTGAAGTTTTGGAGCATTTGTTAAGAAGGAATCAAAAGTTATTAAGCATAAACGACCTTTCGTACCTCAATTTTAGAGAGTGGGATCTCCCTAACCTGTCATATGATTCAGTGATAACGTGCATGGCCAAGCCCCAAATAATGCAGACGTGATGGTGAAGAGGGGTCAGATTGATTAAGTTTAAACCTGAAAATGGTTGTGGGTCATGCACAGATATCAGTGACAAAACTGCGTACTATTGGTATATAAATCATCAGCTGAAAAGAAGAAAAAGAACAAGAAGACATTTATGAATATCGTTTGTGTAAGCGTGTTTGGGTGATGTAGTTGGGTGCAAACTTTATTTTCAAACTCTGTCGTGACAGTGAAAGATGGCAAATTGCTTCTCATCGGGTCGATCGGAACAGATGCAGAAAGATCTAAAAAATTCAAAACTTCATAAATATGACAAAAAATAATATTTCATCTCAGTTTCAGAAGTATCCAATAAAATCTGTTGAACTGATTCCACAAGAACATGTTCCACAAGAACGTGCTCTATATACAGGAATAGATGCAGAAAATATACCACACTGTAAGAAATGAAGAAATTCAACAAAGCAACTCCTGGTAATTTTGACAAAATTTCATCTCATAAATAGGATATGGACATCTCCAAAATGTCAGTAGCATCCAGTGAAAATTGACGCACTATATACTGAAATAAGATGCAAAAATCGCCAAAGTCCTCAAAAATCGTCATAAATCTCATCTCATAAATAGGATATGCACTTCCCCATTCCGCATTAAATATGTTCAGACCACAGTTTCGAGGGGCTGCATGGGGGGGATGGGGGTATAATGTGAACTGTCGAAGCATGGCGTTGTGTACAGAGACTCCACATTTCGATACTTCACTCTAAACCACTCTGTTTTGAGGACCTGTTGTTCAGACGTATCCTGTGAGATCTGTTGGAATAGACGTAAAAAATCGAAAAAGCCCCATAAAGTTCGGAAACGTTATAAATACGACACAAATTTACTTTGCATCTCATATACATATCTACACATCTTCAAACCATGCTAAGCTGCTGATAAAAACTGAGGGAGAAGTTGATTACATGAGGTAAATATGACGGACGGACAGACAGAATTTTTGACAAAAATCAATATTTACCGATTTTTTTCTATCATAAATAGTGCCCCCCTCCACCCCCTTTATCAAACTGTCTGTGCTATCTCTGAAACGACACAAAATTGAGAGCTGACACTCCGTGAATTTGTAGTTTATCATATTGGTGTAGATTTTGTAGATTCAAAATAGCGGCCATGTGGGGTACCAAAAAAGAGATCATGATTTCGTCATTTCTCTTCAAAATTACTACTTTTTCGCGAGGAAAAGTGGGAAAATTATATTACTACTTTTCGGCGAGGAAAGTGGGAAAATTAATATGTACTAGTTTATCATGCAGTTTTTGCAGAGACATTATATAACTAAACAATTCTAAAAATCTGACAAAAAAGCCACCAAAAATTGCCTTTTTGAAAATGACGTCATCAAAGCGGCCATCTTAGATTTTTACATTTTCTGTCAGAGCCTGACACAAGGATATGGTTTGGTAAGTTTCAGCCCTCTAGCTAAAAGGGTAAAAAAATATCTCCCCCCCCCCCCTCGGCCTGGACAGGTCCCAAAAAGCCCAGGTGTTTACGTGCAAAACACGATTCAGAAACACCCAGTGAAAACAGTTGCCCTATAGTTGATTTCACAAGAACATGGTTTATATATACTTGGATAGATGCAGAAATCCACGAGGCTTCGGATGAAAACTGTGGGGTATTTGATTACACAAGTTAAGTGTGACGAACAGAAAGATATACAGAGATTTTGATGGACAGACGGACATTAGAGACGGGCAAATAGTATATGCCTTCCAGCACACTTCGTATGCGGAGGCATAAAAATCAGATCTGATAGTTCGTGAGCACCTTGAACCAATCAAGAAACAAGATTATTCAGCTATAATATACTATAAACTGCATTTTGACAATCATGACAAATTTGTTTTGGGGGCTTCTCAAAATGACTAATTAGAAGAAAAAAACCCACTTTGTGCGGGACCTCCTATTTCAATTCACCATGATACTAATACGGACAGATATAAAAAGAGTTCAGATGAACAGTATTGTTGCCATTTTGATTTCAAAGATGCTTCACTCTGAAAGACAATAAAATACAGATAAGTTATTTACTGATATTCTGGTATGCATGAACAGATTTGTCAATCATACTTTTCACTATTTATGCTCATTAGTAGTGTTTCTGTTAAACCTACATCCCCCGCCCCTCCCCCTTGTTGCTCCTACGTACAAAACGACAACAAATTGAGAGCTGAAACTCCGTGACTTTGTAGATTATCATATTTTAAGCCTATTTGCATGACCCCCCCGCCCCCGGCACCCCCGAGCAGTGGATCATGGGTAAATTTAAAACGGCGGCCATGTGGGGTACCAGAAATGTTTTCGTCATATTTCTTCAAAAAATTTCCTTTTCTTTATGGAAAATTTGGCAAAAACTATTTCATATCAGATTATTATTTACTAATTTATCATGCAGTTTGTGCGAAGAAAAAACAAAAATAAATACTGACCGAAAAATCGTCCAAAATTGTTCTTTTTATCATGGTGGCCATCTTGGATTTTTTACATTTTCTTGTAGAGCTTGACCCAATGATATAGTGCAGTAAGTTTCAGTCCTCTAGCCTTAGCGAAAATATATACCCCGGCTGCGGTAAACCCCAAATCGCCCCGGCCAGATACGGTTAATATTTGGATGCCCCTTAGCCCGCAATATTACCAGAACAAAATCATGCCGTGGAATAAAATAAAACATGAATAACACAACTATCAATTTTTCAGAAAATGTGAATATTGGAGGTTCAAAAAGTTTCCTGATGACGTAGAATCTCACTTTACCCGTTAACAGTTATTCTTACCGCATTCCACTTCACCAGAAACAATTTGAAGCAATATCAGACAAGACGTGTTGTGAGTGCAAATATCACAACTTAACGTGAAATTTGGAGATGGTCCCTTAATAAATCAAAGATGTGGATATTGCAAACGATTTCAGAGATATTGAAGTATCAACCTGACATATACAGAGATTTTATGCAGCAATATTCACTTAAGTCTGATCTTTTTAAGATAACATTGCTTATTGATAGCATATTGTGCAAACTATTTGAGTATGTTTTGGAAAAAATAGTTTCAGAAATATGGTTACCATAGCAACAGGTTACTAAGTGCTTTATGTTGGAAATTTGGTAGTGTTATTAAATTTTAATTACTGAATATTCAGTAACACAGGTCTATGAAATTCGTATGATTAAAAAGTCACTTCAACTTGTTTCTGAAAGTTCCTGAAATAAGACGCTTGGTTACTAGTTATTATATTTCTGAAAATATTGGCGAGCAAATCACAAAATCACAAAAGCAATGGCATGTAAACACAATGTTTATTGAATGCAAAAAAAAAATCAGATTCATGTGTATTTTAGGAAATGTCTATCTCACTAGTTCATCAGTTCACTGCGTGATGTCATCAAAGCATATTTGCATACCATATTTGCACAACACCTAAACAACCTTTGAAGTGCTATATCTCAGCAGCCAGTAGGAATATTTAGAAATATTCTCATGAAATAAATGTTGAAAATTCAGAAAAAAATATGGTAACTTCCTATCTTTCCCCACATAATGTTTCATTCAAGAATCTGTATTTAAAAACGTAATAACTTAGGAAAATTAGGAAATAATTAGCTGGTGTGAAAGATAGAAAATAATTTGGGAAATTTAGAAAATCCTCTGATCGGAGGGGTATGCAAATATGCCCAGAATAACCGCAGTATGATAGGCTATACAGTATTATAATTTCCCATGAATTGAGTTCGATAAAAGAAATAATAAAAAACTACCGCATTCTTGGTTGATCGTAGATGTGAAATTTTGAAACAAATCCTGACCATAATTGAGATAAAGTGTACCAAAAAAGCCCTAAGTATGTGATCATTTCTTTCATTTAAATATTCGGACATTTGTTGCATCAGGGTAACATGAATTGCATGCCTCCCTTGGCCTCCCGCGCATTTACTTTCAGCATTGCACTCTTCGTGGCATGATTTTTGTAAACAACTCGAAGAATAACCTAAAAATTGTAATTTATTTCACCGCCGACCGCCAGCGCAGTTTCATCGTGGATAATCAAAAGTTAATGCTGATATCTCCTATTACAGTAATTGTTTTGATTTTCCGCCATGTAACTTCTCTGGTGGTCGGCAAATTCGATTTTTCAAGTTGACGTCCATTCAAGTTGATTAATATTTTTTCATATCTCTCTCATCAAAATTAATTAATTCTCTCAGCAAAAATCATGCTAGGAAGGGCACATAGCTAATAGGAAGTGTACGATAATCCAGTTAATTCGCAAGCGTGCTAAAAAAAATTACCACTCACATTTTCGTCGTTGCCAAATCTCGTACCAGATGTTCGGGTTGCCAAAATCAGAAAATCCTTAAATTTTCTCAGTGCAGTTTTTCTTTCTCCGTGTCGTATATCCAAAATAGTAAACATTAAATTAGTATGAATGACAAACCTTGTGAAGTACGTACATTCGAGTTTTGTTCCAGAGTTGTCCAGAGTTTTCAGCCAATCAGATTTTCTCTGTTTGAAAAACAGAGGAAATCCGATTGGCTGCAAAGAAAACGAATATACATTGGTTATTCTGAGACAATACGACTGCTGCTTCAGTAATCATTATTGGCTACCGCATACAGAAGCTTTTCTAATTTTCGGCGGCAAATTTGGTGTAGACTTATTATTCAGGTGTGAGACCTTCTCTTTTATGCCTGCATGTGATCTATCCAATACACAGAATGAAGGTGAGAATATCCACAATTAAGGTGAGAATGCCTATTCACACTTCACATTGTTAGTCGCGGAACCCCTCTAAGACTTGTAGCTTGATTTCAAATGGCACATTCCCCTTCGTACCATTTATATTAGACATTTGCTCTATTCACATTGAAATAAGCAATACATATATATACCAATGACATACAGTCTTTGCTATGGGAGACTGCAAAAAATTCGTTGACCCATGTCCCAAAAGTAAATAAAAACATCACATAAATTTTCCCCAAACTTAATCTGAAGATAAAATTTTCATAACATATTGTGGGTTAATTCGGTTGCGATGAATAAAGTTAACTGTCATCACCATCGTCATCATTTTATTTCACTCCAACCACACAGGGTGGTACGATGGGTACAACCATGTACATATATTATGGCGACCACATATACATTGTATTAAACTTATGAAGATATATACATTATGTATATTAAAATATACATTAATTACAAACATATTTATATGTATAATAGCAGATGATCCATTCATTAATATTTACAGAGTACCATACCCTCATTGATAAATTTGCATATTTTTTCTTTCAGTTTACGTAGATCTGCTGTTTAAAAAGGATCTCTTAATTTGACCACATTCTAGTATGTCGTAGATATTTTGAGCGTGAGTCTACTAATTTTAGACACAGGAACATCTCCAATATCTGTTTGTTTCACACGTTGCTATGTGAGTATCTTTCGGCCTTTGTGGTTTGACGCCATCTTCCTGTTTCTATCGGGAGTTTATGATTACAAGTGTGAAATTCTGATACGATTTTTCTGCTTTTTTTTTCGTCAATTAATTTCGGGTAACATTTCAAATGAAATTCCGTTTTGTGTATTCTGTAGATAACGCCTTTTGAGGAGTAGTACATATCACTATACCATTTCTGAACAAACCGATCGTTAAGGGTTGTTCTAAAATTAAAAAAAAAAAAGAAAAAAAAAAGACACAATTGTTAACACTTTGGGAGTCCCATTGAATTCAGCATCATATAATATAGATTTAGCATGTTTTAGCCAGGGATATTTAGATATATCTCTTTGGGCATAAATAAAATTGTATATTACATACGCGAGTGTTTTTCTTTTCCCTTAATCAATTTCAATTTAACCAGTAGGAGACCGTTCTTATACACACACTTTGATATATAGCGGATATAGCCCGAGCTCTCCATGAACAATAAAATTCGGCGAAGATTTCTTGATTTCTAATTTTTTTTTTACAAAATTGTAAATGAAACGATTCGGCAATGTTGATTTTCTTGAAACCCCAGATTTTACAACCACATAAAACGATTGGTTGTACCACTTCGTCAAAAGTTTTAGCTGACAATCACTATGTGAGGACAGATTTCGAGTTTTCCAATATACACCAAATAAAGCTTTCGATACTTTCGCGGCCTCGTAAGCGGTAGGTACTGGGTTCGATCCCAGGCCGGGTCATACTTAAGACTTGAAAAATGGAACTTGTTGCGCCCTCGCTTACGCTCAGTATTAAGAGGATAGAACAAGGACTGGTTCGCTCGGTGTCAGTATAATGTGACTGAGTGGGGTGTCATGTCTGCCTACGGCATGATATTTCAGTGGGACAGCACTATAAAATGGCAGCATTAGATCTGCTCTGTTACAAGTAGGTGCCCCTGTCCCTCTCCCTCCCCTCTCTTCCCTTCCCCGTCGTGATATAGCTGAAAAAATGTTGAAAGCGACGTTAAACCCTATTCACTCACTCACTCACTCGATGCTTTCGCAATGAGTTGCTTTCTTGCAGATAAGTATTTACCAGTCTCACAGAGATGATCACCCTGTCCTCGTCATAATGAAATTTTGCAGTATCTGTCACATTGATGAAGTTAACCCTGTCTAGCCTGGGCAATTTGGGGCTTGAGTGCATCATTTCCACCCCCCCCCCCCTCCCTCCTCATATGCACGTAAATATTTCTCTTCTCTCTTGAGCTAGGGGGCTGAAACTGATCACATCATACCATTGGTGTGTAAAGCTCTACCAGAAAATGTCAGAAAATCCAAAATGACTGTTTCACATGCTGCATGCTATATGCAAGTATATTTCGGCCTTTGACGCTATCTTCCTGTTTCTATCGGAAGTTTATGACTACGTACAAGTGCCAAATTTTGATAGGATTTTTCTGCTTTTTCCATCAGGTATTTTCAGATAACTTTCCAGATGAAATTTCGTTTTGTATATTCTGTAGATAACGCCTTTTGAGGAGTAGTACATATCGCTATACCATTTCTGAATAAACTGACCTTTAAGGGTTTGTTCTAAAATTTTTAAGAAACAGACAGCATTGTTAACACTTTAATTGGCAGTCCCATATATAATTGAATCCAATATCATATAATATAGATTTAACATGGTTTAACCAGAGATATTTATCTATATCTCTTTGGGCATAAATAAAATTGTATATTACATACGCCAGTTTTTTTTTATCTTTTCCCTTAATCAATTTCAACCAGTACGAGACCGTTCTTACACACATTTTGATATATAGCGGGTACACAACGAGTTCCCGATAAACCATAAAATTCGGCGAAGATTTCTTGATTCCTAAAATTCTTTTACAAAATTGTAAATTCTCGATTACAAATACACTTTCCAAAAGCTTCTGCTACAGGCAACCACGATGGAGAGAGAGGCCCGGATGTTGAACTTTGCCCTGGAGTTGCATGAAGATGAATAGTTTAGAATAGTTTATTTACGTAAAAGTTGTGCCCAGCAGGGCTAAAACGCAATCATACATACATATAAAACATACACAACAACAAAAATCAGACAACAGATAAAACATGCATATATAGAAAAGGAAGATGTGATGTAAGGGGGATAACCCTGCATTCACTAACAAAATTGAAAAAACATTATTACATGTATATTGAATGTAAAATCATTCATATAGAATGTATTTAATAGTACATGCTAAAATAATCAAAATGAACAGTAAAGAGAAAGGGGGTATACTTTCGTCATACATAGAATAGTCACTAAACAGATACAATGATGAGATGTGCCTGTTACATATCCACCTACAACTTTCAGTCATATATGGTCAGTCAGATTTGAAGAATACGGCTCATTTGCAATAAGAAGTGAGACTGACAATATCAAGGGCTTTTGCAGGATGTATTCCCACTCCAGTCTGCAAATCTAACTACAGAAAAATCAGTACCGTTGTACAGGGAATGGGGGTATTGTGTAATACTTGTGAATCCGTTATACCGACTTGGAAGGCACATGTACCGACCAATCTAGATATGTTTAATAAACTCGCGTACATAAATTATGCCAAGAAAGAAAAATGCATACCAATTTGTGTAAAACAAAATTTGAGTGTGATAGGACGCACATGTTGTGACTTTTTCAATACCGGTAATATTAGCGCTTATACGCTAACTAAATCCATTGAAGTTTTGGCGACATACAAAGAGCATCGAATATAGCACATGATAATCTCTACCATCTCTGTCATCAGGAATACAGACAACTTGACAACGAAACTTCTCACGACAAATAGCATCGCTTCCCATGTTCATATATCTTGAAGCGCAAGGCGTTGAATAGACAGAACAGAGCAGACCTATCGAAATGTCGACTTCCGAATGAAATTCGCCAATATTGCCCATTTAACAGGTATAGAGTAAAAGGTATACCCCTCCATGTTAACGTTTTTTAAAGAATATTTTGAAATTCAAGCTATAAACTGTGAATTTTTATACTAAGAATTTCCGTTTGAAGCTTCCACACACATGCACGAAATCACTTCTCGTACGGTTTTAATCAAAATATTTGTCAAAATCTGAGAACAATGAAAAACTTCAATATCGTTCATTTTTAGCGAAAATATCATTTCTATATAATATAGATCCAGTTGTTGCCCAGTTAGTCGCCTTGGAGTTTCATGTTCCGAAAAATTCGTAATGACAAATTATTCCGTCGAAATCTTTCTTTTTAAATTTAACGAAATTCGGAAAATTTTAATTTTTAAATCAACTTTTTGTGAATTGGCGAATCATTCCATATTTTGATTCATTTGATGGTCTAGATAACTGGAATATTAACATATGACGTTTTAATGGTTTTTTTTAAGGGGGGGGGGGGAATCTTGGAACTGTTGAATGAAAATATGAGTTTTAAAAGCCACAGGGGTGAAGTCATGCCTGATGACATGTCTGAATAAATATGTGTACTGTGGACGTATATTCTATGAAGATATTAGATTATTTCACCGGCCGGCTACGGTGGATGTAGGCGGGTGATGACTAGCCTTAAACATGAAAACAGGCCCATATCCCTACCAAGTAACTAACGAATTGATACCAAAGGATGCATGTAAAATGATGTAATGGTGACCCCATTTTTATTGTACCGTCAAAATCATACGGTATCTGGTTTCGTTTACTGAAAGTTTAGGCACAACAGCGCTGTTCTAAATAACCGTGAGTGATGCCAGATTTAACCAGCTCGCTGATTTTACTCAACTAAAGCCATTTTTTTTGCTCTATTGAACTAAATAGGCAACGTCGCGGGGAAAGAAAATAGAAAGACGGCGTTAAAGATGCATGGGTTGCATTTTTCGGTTTCATAAATTTGCTATATTTTTATCATCCCAAACGAGAGAGTTATTTACATGGTGAAAATTCGGCACAAATGGGCATTTTAAAGCAAATACAGACATTTTCACTATTTAAATATTTATTTAATATCTAATTCTGACGGTTTTATGTTAAAATACAAACGAAGAAACGGCATATAACATCAAACGGCGAAACCGTCCTGGTGATGGATGTGTCCTGCTGGTGGACGTTCTGCTGTTGAGCGCTGATGGGCTGCCTAGCTATGACTGTGAAGAGTTGTTTCCCCTCAATTGTACTGCAGATCAAAACTCCACACAAATACAAGAAAACTTATTTATGCAGATACATCAATGCCGGCGGAAACGTTTGTAGCTTATAATCTGCGTATTACAAGTCGATTACGTGTGCAACTGGTGAATACAGGTAACGATGCACAATTATGGTTAAAAAAAAACGTCGATCTGTTTGTTTTCATTAAAGGTTTGACTAATGTAGTTCGCGCAATGACCCATCTGGAAAGTGTGGGGTTAGCAGGAAGTTAAGTGCTTGCTGGCAAAATGTGCACATGTCCAACTAGGACTTTGAAAGTAATGTCCTCTGGTTGACATATTAAGTCACTTCATATAGCCTGATGTAAGAGTTCGCGTGTGGCATTATATGGGACCCATCATCAAGCCACTATTTCTTTATTGATGTGTGTCATTGTAAATTAAGCCTAGATCGACTTTCTCTACACATCAATCCGATCCGCGTGTTTTACTGTTTCGAGTTTTTAGTAACTCGCAGTTCAATCTCAAACATTTTGCTGCAGACGTACAGGTGAATAACTTGATCATGTATGGTCACCGATTTGGTCTCTCAGTCATAATAAAATAGTACTAAAGGACATTTATTCGATGAATTCATTATAACAGAATTAATATTAATGTGTTAACCACGAACGGGTGATACAGTCCTGTCGTTTTACGATATGAAACTAGTTGGATCACTCCATGGCACGCCTTTGAAGTATGGCTCGAGAAAACACCTGTTAGTCGTCCAATATCAAGATGGCCGCTCCCATGTTTACCGAATTCAGATATCCGGCGGCAGCATCTGACGGTACCGACAGCCTATTAATTCCGGAGAACAACAGTTGTCAATCAAATTCATTACATAATGAAAACTACAATCATAAATAAACCAAATGAGCAGCGGTAAACAAGACCAGGAGGATATATATACTCCGAAAGTGTTACAATCGAAAGTATGCATCAAGTTCAGAAAAATTGAGACGAATTCTCCGAAATACAACTTTGCGCAACAATGTTGATTTTAAATGATTATACTCGAGGAACGAAGAGGTAACCCAAACAGCTTTCGCTCTCCGTGTATAGAACGGTTGGTAATCAACCATCATATCTGTGAGGATAGACCGGATCTTGGAGATTTTCAAAACATTTTGCCAAGTCTAAATTTCAAAAAAAAAAAAAAAATATCATGACGCAATGATACCATGAGACATGTAATGACAATAAATGTATTTCTTTAGAGGGGGGTCAATACCTTTGTGAAGCAAAGTCAAATGAAGAAGGATTTCGCGAAGTTACTTTCAGAAAATAGATACTAGAACCCACAAGGAAACGACACAGTTAAATCGACACCATTACGTTTTGGAGAACCTACGAAGAAAATTATAGATTTTGCTTTCGTATATACATTTTCTACTCTGCACGATACACATATGGCCGCTGAAATCTCGCCATTTTGGCTTCGAATTTACAACGAAATGAAGATAATTCAATAGAAAATAAACTAGCACAGATACCAAATTCAAATTTTCCACAAATAGTTAGATACCGGTTGGTACTTTTCAGTCCATCTGTTGACATAGAAATAGAATTTAGCGCTTCGATTTCAAACAGATCGAAATGTGGCAGAGAGTGCATGAATTTCGAGCAAGGTGACCCATCACATGAAAATAGTATTCATACGCCCAAATAAGCATAACATGAAAACATCAAAGGATCGTCATGATTCAGTGAAATATGCTGATATTTAGCATACAAAATAATTAATTCGACACATTTCATTAAAGAAACGCATTGTTTTGACCTCTCTGGAGATCTACTTCTTTGAGCCGTTTTACTCTAATAATATCCAGTTGTATGCTTCTCGAGAAATCGCGCGAGATTTTATTATGTGGTTATATCGAGGAAAATTAGATCATGTGTCTAATTACAGCAAATTTGAAAAACAAAGATGGCAGCATCGTGAATTTCGTCGAGTATGCCTTCCAGCTGAATCGTTCTGCATTCCGATCGCATGTTCTGAAAGCATCTGTCGATGGAAATGGGTGAGCAATAACCAAGCGCAGTTAAATGACTTTAACCCTCTGGACCGTCGAATCCATCAGCGTAAACATGCAGACATGCCTTTCAGAAACCGTCTCAATTTGTAACTTTATTTGGATATGGTAGACATCAACATATTAAAGGAGGACGTATTCCTGTCACATTATACTGGGCTAACATGTATTGTGATGTCACAACACAAGCCATTTTATTATGACGTCACCTCATAATAGTGTATTGTAGTCGCTATATTGCTGAGATATCTACATGCCCGATTGACGCCATTTTGAAATATTCGTTGCATATATATCACGAAGTCGAGAAAAATCTTATATTTTGCTTGTAACAGTTCAAATAACGATCACCAATCTTTTTAACTGTCTTTCACCAAAGTTATTGCTCGTCGCAATATGTATTGTATTTACACTGACAGCGAGAGACTTGTTTTGGTAGACGGTATTTGGCTCGACTTCCAGACAAGTGCGGTACATGCATTTTCTCTGACTCCACAAAAAATCTCACAAGGGGTCGACTCTTAGCAGTGGGGAGCATATACAAATGACATGCCAAAACTCTACACAAACCTACGGAGCCGTAAAAGGGACATCGGAGGTATACTCCCAGTTAATAACTCACTTATTAAGTGCAACCCGCACTTATTAACTGCGACCCTCAGTTATTAACTACGATCCGCACTTACTAACTGAGGGTCGCAGTTAGTAAGTGCGGGTCGCAGTTAATAAGTGAGGGTCGCAGTTAATAACTGAGGGTCGCAGTTAATAAGTGCGGGTCGCACTTAATAACTGGGGGTCGCAGTTAATAAGTGCGGATCGCAGCATGTCCCTTTTACGGCTCCGTACTTTTACGGCTCCGTAATGTTTCGCTTAGCCTATAAGGCTTCGCTCGATCGACAGAAGAGAAGGTTAATTTAAGCCCTCCATCGCTGGACCCGTTCGAACGGCATACATTGGTACATGGCAGCAACCAGGTCATCTTTGCAGGTTATTATATCGCCTGGCCCCTAATCTCCACTAGTGAAAGTTTATTGCAGTGATAGCCAGGGCCAGTGGCAGGTCGGTTCAAGTATATAAATGTGTTTTTTTTGACCAAATATTTCTTTCACGATTTCATACGAATACGTTTTTGACACAAGCAAGATATTAGTTTTCTTTTACAGGTCTGTAGGAAAGATCTTTGCCTCTGGCACATTTTAATGATTTCCACGCCATTTTGGCGAAATGCTGATTTTTAGTGCTTTTCCAGGTTTTCCAGACTCTGCATGTTTATTTAATTAGGAAATAATCACCACTTTGAAATGCGCGAATTTGAGAAGAAAGAAAAATGTAAATCGCATAATTTTGTATCGTATGATGGGAATTCGCCCATGAAAAACTCCAAGGAATGGAAGAATGAGCGGCTCTTACTCCATCTCTTAGAATTCGTATAAACCACACATTCCTGCAACTGGTATTAGCCTTGATCAGATTTTACTCAACATTATTTTACCGTTCCCACCTAGGCAGTTAGTCAAAACACAAGTAGATATTACAATTACCGGTACGAAATTTAAAATGGCTGACACGAACCAACTAGTGTCCACTCTTAGAATGATTCAGGAATTTCTCTTGAACTTCAGGCCAAACATCAACAACTTAATTTTCAAGGATTTTGGCCTGAAATCCAAGACGTTTTTCGTTAATTCAATGGTGAAATCGCTGAAATTCAGGAAATTGTCCCTGAATTTCAAGCTGGAATCCCTGATAATTGAGTTGTGGATGTATGGCCTGAAGTGCAGGAGAAATCGCTGAATCATTTTGAGAGTGTAACAGCAAGAATTTGGTCTAATGAGAGAAAAGTATGAGTCTCATCAAGTTATATATACTGATGATACCAAAGATGGTGCCAGAGTGTCGTGTGCTATTATTTTCGGTTCCAAAGCCAGTGCCAGATAAAAGTTCTATTTTACCTGCTGAAGACAAAGCTCTTTGCACGGCCTCAGAAGATATTGGATCCAGCACAATTGAATGTATGTAATATTCTCACTCTTTGTCATGCCTCCAAGCGATCAAGGATAGATCTACAACTCGTCCCTTCATCTTCAATATTGCAAAGTTACATGACTGAACAGCAGTTCAATATTGTTTTTCTTGGATACGTAGTCATGTTGGCATCGCAGAAAATACTGATGCTAATGCAACGGCCCAGGCAGCAATAGATGACAAGGTTAACCATGCATCATGGAGTCGCGTATAGCTATTTCAGACCTTGTATCTGTGCCAGTATGAGAAAGCTGTTTCAATCGTTATGGGATGCTGAGGTTGACAATACGCTTCATGAATTTAAGAAAACTATAACTTTTACTCCTCAAAGCAGTCAGAAACGTTTCGATCACGCTATAACCAGGCTTTACAAATTCGGTCATTCACGACTGACTCACGAACATTTATTAGAAATTGAACCAGCCCGGATGTGTGTTCCATGTCATGAGAAGCTCACAGTCAAACATCTTTTGATGAACTATATAAATTTTGAGATTGTAAGAGATTCTTTCTATCGAGCAGCTACTTTAGAAGATATGTTTGGTTTATTACATAAATTTTATGTATATACAGGTGTATATGTGTTGTGTTGATCATTTTTAGATTGTCTGAATTTGTACTTGTTTTGTTGACATACTTAGATAACAATTTTTGTTTGATCGTCGCTATATAGCCGAAATATTGCTTAAAGGTTATACCAAATGACTCTATACTACTTTGCATTAAAACATACCCAGTAGTGTTCCAAACAACAAATTAGTATTTTTTTCTCGAATAATGTCGTCGAAGTGGGTTTTAGGACACGAATAGCACACATGTGGGGGAAAACGTATTGGAGCCGTGACCTCTGGTGCATGACGTCACAACCTGATTACGATTGCGCCCTAAACGTCATAGTCTATGACGTCGGGCGTTGTTACGAAAGATTCACCCAACTGTGGGAGTTCTAGCGTGATGTCGCTGACATTTTGACGTCACAACAGGCATTTGAGCGAGATCGTAATCAGGTTGTGACGTCACAGGTCAAGCGGTCACAGCTTTCGCTGTTTTGAAAGGGGCATGAAATTGTCGCACTTTACTGCTGCTATTTCCAACCTTGGGCAGTTTGAAAACATACAAAAATGTAAAACAAGCCTATATAATCACCTCTACAACAATTTATCACAAAAAAGTAGCAGATTTTGAGACCATTTTGTATAACCTTTAACGCGACGTTAAACCATAATTCTCTCTGTCTCAGAATGGTTTGCTCGGAATGCCCAGTCTATGAATGAATGAGCGGCTCAGAATGGGCGGCTCAGTCTGTGGAAGAAGGGGCGGTTCAGTCTACGCGAAAGAATGGTCTGCTCTCAGTCTACTGAAAATGGGACTGTCCAGTCTATGGAAGAATGGACGGTTCAGACTATGAAATAATGGACGGTTCAGTCTGTGGAAGAATGGGTGGCTTAGAAACGAACAGCCCAGGCTATATAGTCTGCTAAAAAATCTCTTGGTCATGAAATGTTTTCACAGAATGGCAGGATGATATATGTGCCTATTCGTTCAGTTTAAACGATTTCTTCTTTATCCCTGTCTGACCTGTGGGGGAGGATACTGATCTTTTATCTCGTGCTCCGAAACGTAGGAAAACACACAGCTGAAAATATTGGGGTCATTTTGTGCCCATTATCATAACCTCAGAGCAGGAGATCATGGGTAAATTGAAATGGCGGTCATGTGAGGGTAACAGAAAATTAAGTTTTCGTTGTTTTTCTTAAAATATGAGCTTTTTGCGGATAATATGTACAAAAACCACTTTATTTCATATCAGATGATAATTTACAACTTTATCATGCAGATTTGACGAAAATAATTGCATAAGTAAAAAAAATAGAAACAATCGGTCGAAAATTGTCTTGAATTTGCATTCACTGTTAGAAGCTTGACCCAAGGGTATAGTGTGGTAAATTTCAGTCCTGGGGATAAAAATAAGTTTCGAGGATAAAGAAAATATTTAAGGGCGGAATCGTCCGCCTGAATGATTCCGCAGGCTGTGGTACACCCTAAATCGTTCAGGCCACAACGGATTAAAGAAATAATGAACAAGAAAACAGCCGCAGCTGAAGAGGGAAGGATGTGTACACGCTTCAATCTAAAAAAAGTCACTGTGGACACCCGTCCATCAACTATTAATTAGTAAGTTTCAACATTTTACTTTTAAGTATGCATACGTCCTTTGTGATTAGATCTACATTTTAAGATGTAACAATTTAGTAGTTACTGAATTTATTTATTAGTTTCCGTTGCTTTTCAGATGTACCGATTCTGTTTCGGCATTGATGTTTCAAGGGAGATAACCCATCTATCCCAAACGGGAGCCATTACACGGACTTGGGTAGCAGACGGCGTAATCATTGGAATTACCGTCTCTGTGAGCGATCGATCGATTGGGATAGCTATAACTTATATATACTCGGGATCAGTTGACAGCTGGATTGTAGCTCATAAAGCACGATGTATTGTTCTCCAAATCATCTGGTGTATCATCCTTTGATATAATAATATATTACCAAATATTAATCAGTTCCTGTTGCTTCAATGCATTCTGCTGAGAAGCAACAGGAACTTGATAATGTGATGTCTAGCACTGTAATATCACTTGTCTTTATTGCACCATGTAAGCGTCCTGTCTGTGTCTTGTGCGCTGTCCTCAATGTTTTACATCGTGGATGGAGGGTATCTGGTTCCATGCTGCTTCAAAGATTTCTTCTTTGAAGTAGCAGGAACGCAACTTGGCTGGGTGGTGCTTAGTTGGTTCGTCGCGATATAGCTGAGATATTGTTGAAAGCGACGTTAAATTACATTCACTGACTCACTCTTTTGCATAGTGTGTGCAGTCCATAGCTGCGAATATTTGGCCACGGGAAAATCTTCGAAATTAATATTCCGTCAGGTTTTTCTTGGCTTTTTACTTAGTATTATTTTGTAATACCATTCGGTTGACAGGTTGATTTGCTTCTAATCAGTATACAGTATTTGACTAGTTATGGTGGTCCATGCCTTGCTGTGTAGATTGAGGTACAAAAGTGTGATTGTGAATTACGGCATTTGTCAGCTTCGGTACATTACATTGGGATAATGTGCTTGAAAACTATCGTCGACCCCCTATTTTCGGTAGTCATTTTTGTTGACCTTGGACTGGGTACAGCATCACTGAGTGATGACAATCAATGGTCATGTTTTTTTCTGTGACGATGGGAGACCATGACCTATTTGGATCAATCTTAGTGTATTTTCAGGAAATTAGCGGAGAGATCAACAGGGGTTATGGAGACCCCAGTTTTCGTCAGCGAGCCTTACATTTATCTCGGCTTCATATTTTTGCGTCCATAAAACTAATTTTACTTCAGTGGAATGCGTTAGTATTTGACTGTTGCTGCACATCCCAGTCACATACTATTTTATCATGTTAAATATTACACCTTATTTTTTACTGTATCATTTAGTCATCTCTGCACATCATACGAAAACAATAACCACTGGGCATCATCAAATGTTCTATACTTTCTTTTTCTTCTTTGCAATAGGAACATAGACTATCATTTCGTTTTCCCATTTTATGCGAGAAATAATTTGTACAGAGAATTTTGTGTAGAATTTTATATTGAAAATCACGAAAGTTTGTTACTTTTAAAGTTATTTACCTAATTTTTCTCCAGCTCTATATCTGAACACGTCTTCAATATTTCATTCCATGCTTCTATGGATTTGAACTGTCCTGTTCCATCCGCGTTATTTAGCACATCATACAATATTTTACAACATCATTTCTACCGTACTAATATCTTTTTCTCAAGTTGCTAAAACTGATAAATGCACGTCAGTAGCTGAGTAACTTCTTGCCAATGTATCTTTCCAGGGTTTCGGAACCGTTGTTAATAAATGTGTATAATCTAAAAAAAATCCTTTGATAGATGTACCATATTTTCTTTTTAATTCAACAAATTCTAAAAATTTCCCTTATAAATTGGCATTATCACGTACGTATTTAATATCATTTTTCATACCAGTTTTTAATAATAAAAAATAATGTTTTAACTGCTGTCGAGTCAAAAAGTTTCGTCCAAAATATCATCTACAGAACGGAAAGTCCTCCCCCAGGCCAGGTAGGATTAATACGAACACTTTTGCCCGATCTTCTTGAGGTTGCGCTTCTGCATTAAACATCACTTATCAGCGCCAAACGCCGGATAAGCCCATCACCAGGTTTAATAGTGCAAAAAGTAGGCTGTTGTCCCGAAGTAGTATCGAAACGGCAAATTCATACCTATTGACATTAAATTGGCCTGTGCAGGGGTCAAAGGTCATTTTCCGTCACGTAAACGGACCGCAAGTGACGTCATGGTGGTCATATGCAATTTTTTTAGGTCAATAGGTATAAAGGACGTGTCAGCTTTACCCGGGAAAAAACCCTCTTGCTGTCACGTTTGTAAAGCGGAAAAATTATTTCTCCATGTCAGCATGAAAAGTTGTGTTTCATACATATAAAATACCGAACTTTTACACTGAAAACTCTCACAGCCAATGGTGACGTAAAACGGCGTCAATGAACGTTGGAAAATGGGCGCTTGGTCGTTTTTATATTTTCTGGATACATTTTCACATGGAATTCCCTTTATATACAAAATATGACACCTCCAACCAAAATCTAATTTCTTGTTCTCAATTTTATCAAATATACCACAAACATATATTGAAATATCATTTTGGTTGAAGGTGTCATATTTTCATGATATTTAAAATAAGTTTTGTTTTCTCTGATCACTTGGAAGACGGCGTTATATTGGCATTGTAACAGTGTTTGATGTTACATAGCTTCGTGGCTGTGTGGTTAGAGCGCTTGGTTGTGAATGAACAATGCTGTCAATTTTGAGTTCGAATCCCAATTTTGTCAATTTATTTATTTATTTTTTTTTTTTAATCGATAGCCGAATGACTCTTGAAGAAATATTTCTGGAGTATAGTAATAAAAAATATATTTTACAATTACTATTTTTTAAGTAGAAAATCCCCAAAGCTGTTCTCTTTCCTTCACCACTTGTACTTCCGCTTGCAGTACAACGTATCACCCGAAACAGATAGGCCTAAATAGTTTTGTCACCAATGCGTACGATAGTTAAATCATGGATGTGCGTATATAGTAGAAAAGTAACATAGCAATAGCAAATATGAACAGAAGTGTGCCACTCAGCCTTACATGAAGGACCTGTTCCTGACGAGCGCATGGCACACTCAACTCTGTATAATAATAGAACTGGGGAAGACCGGCCTTTATTGCTTGCATACGTCATTCGTATAGCACAAATCGAGGAAAGCTGCCAAGAGGGTTTTTTCCCGGGTAAAGCTGACATGTTCTTTGCCGTTTCTATACTACTTCCCGATGTTTCATGAACGTAGCGTACATTTGCTTTAGTTTTACAGAGCTGGTATCCTCTCTGACACTGTTTCCTCAAATAAGTGTTCCTTGGGGTTAAAGTCTTGAAACCTTTAGCCTAGGGTCTGACTTAAAAAAATGTGTTCTAATCCGTTCACGGGTGACGTTGCAGCGTCTCACATTTTGTTGCAATGAGCATTAACTTAGAGCAGATGCGCGAAGAAGCACACAATAGTGTCTAGTATGGGCGTGACAAAGACAAGATCTAAGAGAGTGTCAGTGGTTTTAATATACAGGGTCCAGCTCAGATTTGTTCTTCACGAATGTGGCGAAGTGGCGGGTTTGCGTTCCAAAGATTGAACAATGATGGCGTAGTGGTTACTGCGATAGACAAGAGCTGCCAAAGAAATTGACTGATCGCTTTTGAAGGATGCAGAACACTTCGATGGATATCGTGAACTTGTATCCCGTATCATGAATAATGCTACTGTCGTGTGTTTGAGGAATCATATTTCGGATTCTATCAACGCTTAATGACAATCATGCTTCATAACAAAGAAGTATACTGGATCGCTGGGCAGAGAAACCAGTGAATTTCCACAGAATCCATTTTTTCGGAGCCATTATCCGTTATCCGAGATTCTGACGTTTCCATGCCCAATTCACACGAAGCTGCATTTTTGGAAATACCGGACAACATCCCGCTTTTCCATCTACAACGTCTTTATGCAACCATAGCATGACGTTTTACGTCGATCGGTGACGTCCGACAGAGAAGCTCTGATAAAAACAAACGTCCGAAAATAGTTGTTCAACTTGAAAAGACAACCATTGTTACTTGTTAAAGAAAAACGTGCGGTCGTTTAGAATTCATATTTCTAGAATTTTGTCTATATTAACATTGGAAATCTCGTAGTGTGCCTTTTGGCACCAGTGACGTCACAGATGACGTGAACATCTCTCAAATCGTATTCTACACCATAAGAGCTCCCTACCTCACGGGATCATGGATGGCCCGCCTCACCCGACCCCAAACTCTCACTTCAAATCCCCAGTTTCTATACTGCTGTCAAATTGCGCACGTACAGAATGATGAACCGGACTACACACCAGTCCAATCCCACGCTACTCTAAGAGAGCTTCAAAATAAGACACCACACGACCCATTCGGACCACGGATGCTCCATCTCTACCCAAAAACGTCCATTCAAATGCAATATTAACTGTGCATGCGCAGATTGACGCGACGGCCAATGAAAAACACCGCAGTCTAACTCTACCCCACGAAAGCCTCAAACTGACATCTCACACGACCCATTCGGACCAAGGATAGTCCATCTCTACCCCAAAGACTTCCTTTCAAATCCCCAAAATGCCCGCTTTGGCTACGACTCCTACGGATGACGTCATCAATGACGTCACAGATGACATAGACATCCCACAAGTCTTGGTCTACAGGGTGCACTCCACACTTGCCACGGTTTTTATAATAAGGAAGGTCGCCCGAATTTGACAGCATGGTAATTCTTCTTACCTTTCCACTAACTGATATCTATAGTATATCCGTGCTGGACGTAACCATTTCTCCAAACAAGGATATAGCAATTGTTTGTTGATCGCACCCACTCGCCACTACAGAGTTAATCGTGTTCGGAATTGAATATCTGGCGGGCCAAAATCCGCACTTTTTCGGGAAGCGAAAATGATGATTCCTTTATGGCGATAAAATTTTACAAAAAACGAGTAGGTCGACCCCCTGTTTTCTTCGCCATTTTAAATTGTCCTTTGGACGGGAAACACTTTAACATACATGAAAAGAAAATCATTTCATACGTTTTCTTTGGGTTGCGGGTAGAATTTGACACATTTTCATATATTTTATGGAGTTTTTCAGAAAAGTTGAAGAAGGTTTAAGGAGGATTGCACGTCTTTCCTTTTGAATTTCAATAGCTCACAAGTCTCCTGAAATAATGGCACGAGCGTGCCCATTTAGAAAATATATACTTTTACAGGGCTTTTGTTAAAGATTTTACATCTATTTATGGGCGAAGATCCGAACCCATGCCTATTTTTAGCCGCACATCATTTAGGTGTGAAATGCACCCTACACCACGAGTGCTTCAATATGATACCCCACACAATCCATTTGGACCAAAAAACGGTCCCTAGATTGCCCAAACATGTCATTGCTCACGCCCAAAATTCCCTCTTTCGTTACTAGTGCCCAACTGTGCATGCTTAACATGATGCAATTTCCAACAAAAACCATATCAGTCGTCGTTTACATGCAGAGAGCTACAAGATGACACCCCTACATGGCCCATTTGGATCACGGATGGTTCATCTATACCACAAACACGTCCCTTCACATCCCCCGAAATTTCCACTTTGGCTACTACTCCTACCGATGACTTGAATATCCCTCAAGTCGTGGTCTACCCATTCACCCATCCAGTTGGACGCCCCCCCTCGAACGACACCTCAAACGACCCAATCGGACCAATATGGGTCCACCAAGACCCCGAAACGTCCACTCCGATCTGCCTGCATACTGCGCGTGCTCCATCGTCTTCTACAGTACGAGGCAGAAAAAATAAGATGCTACAATCCATACCGCGAAGAACAATGAGGATATAATAATGAATGTATTTCAGCTCTCTATAGCTAGTCGCTGCATATATCCACTGTATGTATGCTGCATATATCCATAGGCTATCTCTCGCTGTATGACTATGCATGGTGATTATAAACTAGAAGCTATCCCACAATGTTCTGGAATTTCTCCTCCAATCAAAATATGCACTTAAAGGGTGGTCTGACGATTTGTCAATTTTCATACGTCCAGTGCGTAGACGAGGATGCACCTCGCGATTAACACGACATTCCCCCTATACCTTTTACATAGCCTATACCTACAACATTGTCCTTGGACCCCAAGTCATCTTCCTTTAGATATGGATGTTTGCATAGGAGAGAGAGAGAGAATTAAGGTTTAATGTCGCGTTCAGCAATACTTCAGCTATGTTTGCATATGCTATCTCTCGCTGCAACTATGGCTACATCCACCTTCAGTTCATAATTGTTTACCTCTACCTCAACCATCACGTCTCCACCTTGCCATAGCAACCAGGGTCAAAGGTCCAAGGTCAAGAGCTTTGACGTCATCAACCCTCCACATTTACCTCCCCCGCAACAATCGGACCAGATTTCGCCTTTCTATACCACTAACATGGCTGGTTACACGGAGTACACAAACCTCAAAAAGGAGGATGCATTTTGCCGGAATAATTGGAAGCAGAAGACCTCTTCTTTTTTACAGCCCATACAGACATCCCAAGATGGGAATCTTTAGCCATAATGTGCCATCATCTTTGTTAGGAGTACATAACCTCTCCGAATATACCCATATTTGAGCAAATTCGAATCCAGGCAATGTATCGTATATTTCATCCCCTTTGAACTTTATTGCTTTGACTGGAGAGCCACCTACGCGTCATTTGCTCGAGGACATTAAACAGATCGTTCTACAGCGTATTCTTATCTAGCCTACAGTATTGGACCCTTCTACGGAGGGCCAATGATCGGCTGATGCAGCAACAGCAACATTTTCCCAGTTAGATGCCAGATTTTGAAATCGAAAACGAGGTCGCGCTATGTCATCGGTCAACTGAGACAGTCACGTGGTTGTGTATGAAGATTGGGGTGGCTCCTATAAATAGTGATCCAATGAGAATGCTCGTCTTAGTTTAAAATGGTGGGGTCGAATGACCAATCACTGAAGGCGAGACAGCTGGAACAGTACACTATCACTGTCTGTTAATATCTTGATTTAACAGAGAGTACTACAGTCTAATTCTTATCTTGTCGGCTTGTCAGTGAACACAGCGAAGCACGCTGCAAGGCCGACCGTTCATTGGCTGTTCGAGTAATATCTGTTATGTCTTAATTTGTGTGCCAGGCTGGTGTGGAGTATACAGACATGCATTTTGGAGGATGAAGTCAACCTCCCCACATCACATGCTCCATTTCACAGTCTCATTAACATCCCTGCCTCCAATAGCGGAACTTGACATTTATGACCGGGTTGTCACGTATAAGGCCACGCCTCCTCGAAGGATAAGCCAACACGAGGTTTTGTTTACATCCGACCGAACAACTCCCTCATTTTGCACATGAG
Source organism: Hanleya hanleyi (assembly GCA_036873755.1). Lineage (NCBI taxonomy): Eukaryota > Metazoa > Mollusca > Polyplacophora > Lepidopleurida > Hanleyidae > Hanleya > Hanleya hanleyi. Next base: position 25,032 of record JAVTVY010032910.1, read on the forward strand.
CGAACTACTTCCCCATGAGATCACGCACATCGACGGCGATATATAATCTCTCAAGCTTTATTTTCATCATTACTTCAAATGGGGAAGTAGCAAAGAATATAAAATTCATCGAAACATTCGACATATGGCACATTCAATATTTTCTGATGTCACTTCCGGCAATGTGCGCGCGGCCGGGAATCCTGCCCAAAAATCTGACTGGTGGCTGGGGTATTATTAGACCCCCAGCGAGGCGGTTGGAATGTAGTGGGCGAGAATCGACGTCATAAAGATTTCAAAGTCCTTCAGTTTTGAAGCATTCTGATTGCCTCTATCAGACCTATTTGTCGATTTCTGTGGTATTGTCGTCAATGCTAAATCACTGGTCGATGTCTAACCTTGGTGTGACGTCATGTGGTCATTGACGTCATTTCGAGCCTTTCACGGCTAAAAATACTTATCTCGGAATCAACATATTGACTTGTATTTATTTATTTTTATTCTATCTGAATACATTTTGTTGAGATTATTGGCGTTGAATTTGCTTGTTGTCGGTGGCTTGGTATAGGATGTCAGATCTGTCGTTTCTGTTCTGGGACAGTCAGTCGAGGTACCAAGTGACATTTTCACAGATAGTATAGCTTGACATTTCAGTTACTCTGCATCTCGGCTTTTGACGGAAAACAATCAAAATTGTCTTCCCTATCAGCTTCTGTAGACTATTATTCTATCTACACGAAGTGAGCCTGGCCTGTACGAGTGGACAGCATTGTAGATTATCGTTGTTCACTCTGTCCATTTGTAGTAGCTCGGTTCGATCGGATCTTGGGTATGGTGAAGTCAAACCAAATACAACGTGGCATTTCATTGGTAAATACCAGACAACGAAGATTCAATAGTGTCTTTGAGTCTTCCCTATCCGAGCCGTTTGCACTCCGCGTCTCTAATGCAATTATCAATATGACACAGGCAATTCCCGGATGGTATATCTATGGTAGGCCGTCAATGCCAAAACCTCGGCCATTTAGACCGCGGTGTAAATCGGACTTTTACCGCGGTGTAAATCGAACTTATTCCACGGTGTAAATATTTTTGACTCGCAATGCAAGAATCCGCGCAATGCAAGCATCACTCGCAATGCAAGGATCCGCGCAATGCAAGCACCACTCGCATTGCAAGGATTGCGAGTGAATTTAATTTATTCAGTGTAAATATTTTTGACTCGCAATGCAAGAATCCGCGCAATGCAAGCATCAGTTGCAATGCAAGGATCACTCGTAATGCAAGGATGGCGAGTCAATTTAATTTATTCAGTTAAATATTTTCCGACTCGCAATGCAAGGATCCGTGCATTGCGAGGAAAAAATATTTATACTAAGTAAATTTAATTCACTCGCAATCCTTGCATTGCGAGTGATCCTTGCATTGCACGGATCCTTGCATTGAGAGTCAAAAATATTTACACCACGGTATAAATTCGATTTGCACCGCGGTATAAGTTCGATTTACACCGCGATCTAAATGACCGAGGTTTTGGCACTGACGGCCTACCATATATATCCTGAGCTATAGGAGGTATCGCCTTGAAAAGGTCTGAACTCAGATCCGTCTTGGATAACTGGTTAACCTGAGTGTAATCGATGCGATAATCTAAGAGCGACAAAATAGCATGATCCCAGAACTGTCCTTGTGTAAATGGTCTCCATTTATTCCTATATCACCGCCCACGAGTTCGATAATACCTATCCAAACACGGGAAGAAAATACTTTTTCTTGCTCGCCAATTCACTGCGAACTCTACATGTCTGCTACATCGTATACTTGCAAGCAGATAAGCCTTCTTCCAGAATTGCAAGTTATCGCTCATCCTCTGCCAAGGTGCTTTGCTCGGTTCTTCATTTACCCCTGTAAGGGTACCGTCATTAAATGCAAGATTCGCGCAGATCCAAAAGCCAAGGTTCAAAGTACAGAGACTGTTTATCTATATTGTTTTACTGACAGTAAAACTCATATTTATCTTGAAACAATGTAAACCAATATTGAATATATTTAACAACACCAGTTGAAGATAAATAGTCTAGATCTATTTATATAATTACTTTGTGGAGAGATATATCGGCCAGTCACGGGTAAAATCAATTCGACCTGTTAGACGGTCGATATGTTGGTTTATCCTGACGACGAATGATCTTCGGTCAACTTCGGTATAGTCCGTGAGACCTTGTCAACATTGCATGCAGATCATGAGGGGCACAGGAAAAGGTACTGTATGACTTGTGGGAGGGAGGGAGGGAATTTGGCTTAATGTCACACTCAAGTTTGTTTCACTCATATGGTGACAGTCAATTTGGTTGGTAGAGGAAGCCGGAGTACCCGGAGAGAACCACCGCCCTTCGGCATGTAACTGACAAACTTTCACACATGGACCAGCTGGGCTCGAACATAGTAAAACTGAAGACATTCATTTACTTTCAGGATAACATTCTCTTAACCCTATCTGGCCTGGGCGATTTGGGGTGTATCGCAGCCCCCCTATATACCACTAAGGCTAGAGCGCTGAAACTTACCACACAGTATCTTTGGTTCAAGCCCTACCGGGAAATGTAAAAAAATCCAAAATGACCACCATGATGACGTCACAGTAACGTCATCTTCTCGGAAGCCATTTTTCGGCCTTTTTGGGGTCGATTTTTCGAAATTTTTATTTTTCCGATTTTTCTCTCGAAAAAAATCAAATAAAATATAGAATAATAAGTTTTGCATAAATAAAATACTTTCAAGGCCTTTTAGGCAAGGAAAATGTGAAGAAATGGAGCGAAAAGAATGAAAAACACGACTTTCGCGTATACCACATGGCCGCCATTTTGAATTTACCCATGATCCTCTGCCCGGGGGTATATGAAAATAGGCTCAAAATGACCCCAATAAGATAAGCTTAAAAGTCACCGAGTGTCAGCCTCCTCGGCTTTGTCGTTTCGGAGCAGCAAAGAAAAGTTCACTGGGGGGGGGGGCACTTTCCGCCCCCCCCCCCCTCCCCCGAGGCCAGGTAGGGTAAATTGATCACAGTTACTTAAGTCAAATAGTCCTTCACGATTTGGCTTGTAACAAACAACGATTTTGCTACATGCATGTACACTATTCTTGCAAAAATGTTTGTGATTGTCCCTGTGTTAACACAATTGCATCAGGACAGAGACCATAAAATAAAGTTATTCTATCTTCTCTGATGATGACGTGGAAATCTGTGATTTTTTATATCGGTCTAACACAGACCCGCTCGAACCCTCCCCTGCAAATTTCTGGGTAGTCGAATTTCGTTTCTGCCCACGCTACAACGTGGAGCAAAATTTCTAACTCGAGATATTTGACATTTGTTCAACTTAAACTTTCCACAATAAACATAATGGTCCTTTTTTCAAATAGTAGGGTAATTTAATGCATATTTATCAAATTTATTCCACTTATTGCTGATTGAAAGCATACATCCACGGTACAGAGAGAACGAAGTTCAACTAGCCCACATTTGCAGTCTGCGCAATTCGTCAAAGGCCGATATTGAAAAACTATGGATTCGTTGATTTGCTGACAGAGGTGAGTGGGCGTGTTGAGCTATCCCATACCCGACCAAATTATCGAATTGAAATGAACATACCCGTTGGAATGACCTCATATAGCAACAAGATGAATGAATGACTACGGCATCATTACGTGATTATTGTGATTACGATTGATATATGATCGTCGTTGTCCAGATCCCAGTTTGTTAGGAAAAGGAAATTGTTTTATTTTTATGGAATCACAGATTAAATTTTTCGACGATGCCGGATTTTCAGATAGATATTTGGAACAGCTGAATATTTCTGCACACTGACGCCTGACCTGCTGGTTTCGATTCTGCCCTAATATGGGCGAATATCAACAGCTACTAGGCCCAATACTGATATAAATATGATAGACATGGCTTATCTCCCTGTACATTTTGACAAATCGGTGACTGCCGTTAATTAAGTTACTATTCATCTCTTTACAACAACAACAACAACAACAACAGCAACACTCCATCAAAGCTAACAGTCGTTTGTTTGAAAGCAAATCAGCAATGTTAGTTATTCGGAATCAAATAATGCCCACGCACATTCACATCTGCGAAGTTAAATATGTCGGTATTTAGCATGCTGATAAGGACTGTTTGGCTGGTAAGATTCAGGTTTTGTGAAATGATGTTTTGGTTCAGAGCTAAATGTAAAGGGAATGACGGCAGGATCGATCGACGGGGAGATAACCTTGTTTGAAGGTCGAAACACAGCCTTCGGATTCAAGCATCCAATCGCAGACAGTGAAAACAACCGTGCTTCGTCGATAGCCGATATATATAGAACATCATATTCAGACCCATATCTTTATCAAAAGAGAGGAACACTTTTATATCACTTTCTAAATAGTTCAATGGCGCAAGCATATCTCCAGAAATATATCCCGTAGAAAATGTCAAAATTTCTATCAACGCCATAATACAGTACCGGTATAGCAGAAACTATTTCGACAGGCCTATATATCAAGCGCCCTCACTCGATGTTGACCGCGTTGTTCAACCCCGGACTAGGGCAGTGTGAATATCGTGGCGATAAAACACATTGTCGCCATGGTGTTTATATGAACAGCCACAATCAGAGCCTGACCGAGATACATTATACTCTGGAAAGTGGCTTGGACAATTGATTTCGGTTAAAGGAATACTGGTCAGTGATACCGATTTGATGACAGAAACATCATTATTTCATGTGGATTTATTTTTTCCCAGACACTGGTGTTTTTTTAAATACGGTTTTTCAATTATAGACGCTGAAATTGTGTATTTTTCAATGTGTAGGTGAAAATATTTCATTTATCATTTCCTGAGAAAGCACGAATACAGTATCGGCAAAACAATAGGTAGGCCCCAGATCACCGAAGCCAGGTAGGATTAACGACTGGGGAGGGCTGGGCTGCAGATTTTTACTCATTTTTGCATTTGACTTTTTACTGTCATAACTATGTACATAACCAATATTATTAATTTCTCCATGCCTTATTTGGCAGTCGAATCGATTGGTGTGAATTTATCTGAATTTGGATGCATTATCTTTTCATAAAATCAGCCTCTCTACTGTGTTTTTCATCAATTTAGTGACTTTGACAAGTAGAACACATCTTAAAATGACGGTGCCAATATTTTTTTTAATTTTGACGAAAAACTTATTATGTTTTTTTTTAAATGCGGTGGTCATGTTTGAAACATCAGTATCTCAGTATCTCAGTATCTCTTTGTACACAATATGTGAAAGTTCTAGCTCGATTGCGTTATGATTATAGTTATCACATGAAATTAAAACCCGCAGCATGTGCTATTTCGCCAAAATAGGGTCTGACACGAATAATTTGAACACACATTAAGATAACAAAGACTCCTTGGACCAAAACGTCATTTAACCTGGTGATGTGCGGTGGCATTATATTTCCACTGCTGAAAAGTCGTTTTGGTAAAACGGGACCTTCGTGTCTAAATGTGTGTTTAAATGATTCGTTTTAGACCCTTTTACGGAATAGGACATGCTGTGGATTTTAATTTCATGTCACAACTATAGTCATAACGCAATCAAACTAGAACTTTCAAATATAGTTTACATTATTTTCAGGACATTTTAATTTTCCGATTTCAACCGCACCACGTATAGGCCAAAATACCGCCTTATCATACCATCTGCTTTCGAATCTGCATGACGAATATTTCTCAAGAAATAAACATCCTTAATGTCCCCTGAAGATCAGATCATTTGTAGATAGACCCAGTGTTCATAACAATGTTCTCTGTTGTATTATTTACCGCCATTACCACCATGCGCATATGGAAATTTTTGTACCCAGTTTCATAATACTCACGTATATGCTAGGTGTGTTCACATACATAGTAGTGTGACTAACGCCACATGATCTACGAAGTAGGGTAGGCATTTATAGGCATTAGGACTCCGACGCGCACTAAACTCTTGGAAATCTCCCCGCCCCAAGTTGAAATCCTGTCAAAATTAAGATGGGCACAGCCCAAGTCAGAATCACCAGTGATTTTAATCAAAAATCACCAGAAATTTTCATCAAAAATATGTCATCTCAGAACTTGCTGATAACAGTCCCCTAATGCACCTTCATGCAAAAAAATCAAGGTGCTGATGTCAACGGTTCTCCTTATTTTGCCGACGAAAGGATTCGGATGGACTCACTGACTACCGGACAATTTGCAGATGGTAGCCTACTTCGTAGAAACATGTATTCCTGATGGATATAGAATACTCATCAAACTGACTTCCATATTCGGAGTTACATTCCTCCTTGTTTATTGGACATTATTTTGTGGGACTCCTGTATGCATGGCATTACTTCTAATAATTACATTTATCACATTTCAGAGTAAACTGTAGTGTTTTGATTGGTTAATTGCAATAGTGCATCAGACCGTATTGTTCAGTTGCCCACAGTTCGTATGCCAATTAAGATTTATCGTATACCAATGCTGTCAGGGCCGCGCGTATCCCCATACACACGCAGTCAAGGACGGGCGTGCAACACCTACAGGAAAAGACTGTTTCAGACGAATTTGTCTACGCGAGTTTGTGTGCGCGAGTACTGCAACATCGTCACGAGCACTACGCTTTCGTTTTCTCTCTGGGTCTAGCCGTCACATAAAATGGGACTTGTGCTGATGGCCTATCATTTGCCTTTGTGGCGCGTCAGTAAAATTCCTTATAGTCTTTAAAGGCACGCCTGTGTATCACATGATATTTCTGTAGTACGTCATATAATGACCTCCCAAGCTTACCGCTGGAAATTGAGGCTTATGACGAGTGAGTTAGAACATTCCTTTGAATTCGACCTGATTCAAACTTGTTGTTGATATATTGTTTAAACATAAATTACAAGCGTCTAGTCCGTCATTCATAATCCAGCCGTCGTCCATTAGAGAATATCCGCGTCCATAATCCAAAGATCTATTCCATATTCCACATAACAGTATTAGCACCAAATTCAAAAAGACAATCATAGTATACATAAACATAGGCTTGTTTCCTGCAAGAGAGAAGCGGTCAACATTTTTCAATGATGCCGGCAAGACATCATGATGTTCCAAAAATATCAAATCCGTATCGCTGATCAGTATTCTTAATCCATAATATTTGTTGTAAAGTCGTCATCTAAAGAATGATGTATCTCAGTCACGCTTTGATTGTGACTGTTCATATGAGTACCATGAGGATCTTGACATGGGTACATCACCAAATGTCAGTAGTTCGGATGAACATAATAGATTATGAATTTTAGGATTTTAGATGCACAATAAAAGAAAATAGCAAAGACATATATAGTGATACCATGCCCACCCGGTAGGGGGGGGGGGGGGGCTGCCATCAGTTTAGAAGAAAATCAAATAAGTGAACTTCCCGTATTATCACCAAGAGTCTATAACGTACTACAGATTTCGGTCCCCAGAGTGGTACTGCAACTGGGACAAGTTATGTGACGGAAATTGCGTATTCGTGGATGAAGATAAGAAAATTATCATCGGAAGCTATATATCACAGAAACATGAACGTCTGAATGTAAGCTAAGTATTTCGTCCAGGTTATAGCTCATCGCGGAACAGATCAAAAGGAATCAAAGAAATCAGTGTCCAACTCCATGTTTTTACGTAGTTCAAGGTTGATCATTCTTTCAGGCTGGTGATATGTTATAATCCAACGAGAAAAATGACTCTGAAATTCGGTATACCTGTCTTTTGCCTGGGTTTTCAGGCTGGTATTTCCTCTCGAAGAACAATACTCTTCTGGACGAAATACCAGTCTGTATACCCACGCAAAAGCCTGGTATAACCTGGTATCCCTGTTGTTGTACACTCTTAGAAATATTCAGGGAATAATCCTGAATAGATCAGGCTGCACACCCACAACTCAATTTCAGAGATTTTACCTGAAATCCAGGGATAATATCCTGAAATTCAGGTGTATCATCCATGACTTAAAGCTAAATTACCTGAATTTTAGGAGATTTTACGTACCTGAATAGGGTCGGGAACTTACTAATCAGGGTGGTAAATTTGCCTGAATTTCAGAGAAAATCCGCTCGTTCAGGGAGCTTTTTTCTGAAATTCAGGAAATTATCCCTGGATTTCAGGTAAAATCCCTGAAATTGAGTTGTGGATGTGCAGCCTGATCTGTTCAGGATTATTCCCTGATTATTTCTGAGAGTGTAGGAATTGTACTTCCAGACCTTGTATGGTGCTGGCTGCTGCTGTGTCATTCTCATAGCATCAGATTGTATATCGCTTATTGTGATATATACCGTTGTTTACCGACGGGTTGGAGGTTACAGACTCTGACGTTGAGACAATGCTGTTGTATTAGAGAAACATCTTTTCTGCTAGTGCTGGTCGTTCTCCATTTATTCCGTAGCTTGGTCTATGGCCCATTGATGATATACATGTACGGCCCTGACTTTGGCGAATCAATGATGGTCTAGCTAATTAAGCCTTTGTGAGTTTCTAAATCTCATGTGAATTTCCTCTTCTGTTAAAGGAAAAGTTCGGGTTTGGTTGCCTTTGATACATATTAAAACAACTCACCAAATAGAACCCAAAATATATTTTTTCTCATTTTTAATTTTTTTTTTATTAAAGCCGCGAAGTCGCAGTCGTCAAAGTGCCGCCATTTGACTGTATCCAGAAGGCGGATATGACGTAGGGTCAAGGCATGGAGCTCTTCTGTCTGTTCGGGTAATCTAATCGATTTGGGTAGATAGAGTTAATTGAGTGAAATCATGTCGACGAGCGGCAGTTCTGTTTCCAGCGGTGAAAGCGACGTGGAAACTGTGTTTGGTTTTCAGGGCTACCAATTCGAGCCGAAACGCTCAGATACGGAAGATCAGAGCAGCGGGGATGATAGCAGCTCTAGTAGCGAGACAGGCGACTAAATGGAGACAGAAGCCCGCATGGAAAATTTAGTATGGCTTGGGTGCACACGCTGCTCTCATCGACGGCTCACGGGAGAGATCGAGTGTCTTCGCTATTGGGAGAGCTAACAAAGCCGCGCTCTGGCAACTAGAAATGAAAATGGTATGAGCTATTTAGTATTTAAAGTAATTCTTGCCAATTTTTGCTAACAAAACTGCACTTTTCACCTTAACACACGCAGCTCCATGATGCCTTCACATGTTCTGCCTCAAGCGTACGTCACGCTGTTTTACGTACTTTACTCCTATTGGCTAAAATAGGTCACGTGACAATACAAAATGGACTTTCCTGGAGTTTGGTAAAGACGGTATCACAGCATTTTGTTAACTATTTCTGCGTTAAAATAAATTAGAAAAAAAAACAGTTGAATAGCATTTGACTAGCTCTTTCAGTTGAAATATAGCTCTACCAAACCCGGACCTTTCCTTTAAGGTTTGATCTCAGATTTACTAGACAGTTCTGTTAATATTCTATCGGTAATCTTATGGACAAGTGGATGAATTGTCATGACCATATTTCCATGAATTCCAACGTGGCGGAATAACAAGGTGCACATGTTTTCAGTTCTTCTGAACCCCATTTGCGTACACTTCGGCATGGCTTGCGAATCGTGTGTATCCATTATCGCGGAGCGATATCCGGTACTTTACCGTATTCTGTTCGGCCTTCATCCGGCGGAGAACAGACTCGAGAAATCTGGTAAATTACAGGTTTTCATACTACTTCGGAAACAGATATTGCCTGGGCTTACAAAATATATAGGTATGAATAACTTTCTAATCATCAGGTGTGGTAGATCTGCAATTTTGAATAAGTAGGACATCACATGACTCGAAAATGGCGGCTTACGTTGGGGTTACGTCGGTAGACTTTAGCTGATTGGCTGACGAAGTCACATGGTAATGATTTCTGGAAATTCCCTCTTGCAGTTGCCGAAAGTAGGCTGAAAAATGGGTACACACGATCCCAGGGTCAGTCTTACCGCGTATAGATGACCGAGGTTGTCTGAACCCCTGTTATTACTCGTTCATGGTAACATCTGATTTGGAATATCATTTTCCTAACCCTATTACTAAGAAGTGTAGCTGATGACGCGACATTCGAATACCGAGTGACGGAATTACAGTGAAGTAACCACCTTATGAAGACGTGTTGTCGACATACATATTCCATCAAAACTCGAATGTTTGTCAGTCCAGGTAATGTTTTTTTTCGAATCCTGAGCGTCTGGACTACATTATATCTGATTTCTGTCAGGTAAAGTTTCAAATTGATAAATGTGGTTAAGCAAAACTGCGTGACGGAATTACATTTTGTTCCATTTTTAAGAAGTTGCGTTCTTTTCCTATTTTACAAGTTTCAATTTTATCCGATCTAAAAAATTCTGAGGACAGACCCAAACTCATGAATTCTTTTGTCCGGCAATGTACGTATAATCGATTGAACGTGAAAGAGCGAGAATGACTGGTCAACAACTTGGGCAAAATTCTTCAGGAAAGACATAATCGAAATTTTGAATTATGTGATGGAGTTACATTACAGATTTCGTGGAATTCATGCTCCAAGGTTTGGGAGGAAATCGACAAAATACTGACAAGGGCTGGAAAAATCAGTTTCCGCAATCGTGTTTGTCCTACTCGCCTTCAACCCTACCTGGGTCGGGGGTGTGACCGGGCCCCACTGCTCCTCAAGTGAAACAACACCTTAGGCTATACTCGTAACAGTTGTTTCTGTCACGGATATGTGGTAATCGTATACTCGTATAACGACCCACTCCGCCATAACAAATCAATGTGTATCTGTTGCAATGCCAAATATTGACGTAAACCACAGCTTAAATTTGACTAAAGAATTGTTTGATTCCTTCTGCAGGAAACCAACTAAGTTTCAAATGTCATCCCTCGTGCTATTGAGACGGAGTCATCCGAAGCAGGAAAGACAGGTAGATATCTTCTTTAATATGGCTGAATTGGAGCGATATGCAAGAGGTGGGAAAAAGTCTGGCGACTAAAAAGCAATCATATGACTCTACAGGAAAGCATTCGTCGACACCTATCATTCAAACCCGAGAATTCGGTGGATTCACGGATGTAGCCTTAGTATCTCAACCACGCTTTTTTTTGCAGAAGTTCATGTGAAGACAATGAAGTATCCACACGGCCCCTATCACAGGCTTAAGCGGAATTAGATACGCTAGCTCGGGAGCTGTGATGACAGATCAGCTCAAACAACTCATCTGATGTTAATGGATGAGCATCGTGGAAGTCTGATGGAGTAAACGCCTCAGCATGGGGTAAAACTGGTAAATGCAAGAACAACCAGGAAAACTAACCTGTAAATCCCGACGTCGTACGGCACTATTTGTTTGACGTGACCCTAACTTCAAACGCATAACTGCGTGCGAAAATTCGAAAGATAACCGATTTCGGCAAAGCTATATAGAATCATGAACTGCTAATCGACATGTTTTTATTGGAAACATCAGACAGAGATCTGTCTGGAATTGTATTTACCTTTGGATATGAGTACAGTGAATGTTTTGATTGCCGACGAATATCAAAGGCTTTTCTTTCTGGAGTCCGACGTTCGTTTCTCGCACACGCTTTTAATTCGTCGGTATCTGTAGGCTAATGCCATAGTTGCTTCTGATTGGCTGAGGATCAGTACTCGTAAAATAAATTAGGAAGATCCGAGTACATATCTAGTGCTATGTCACCGGACACGTGCGAAAGAGACAAAGAGGTACACTCTCAGAAATATTCTGGGAATAATTCTGAATAGATCAGATTGCGCATCCACAACTCAACTTCATGGATTTTACCTGAAATCCAGATATAGTTTCCTGAAATTCAGGTATGTCATCCATGAATTAAAGCTAAATTACCTGAATTTTAGAGGATTTTACGTACCTGAATGGGGTCGGGAACTTACTAATCAGGGTGATAAATTTGCCTGAATTTCTTGGAAAACCCTCTCATAGAGGGATCTTTTTCCCGAAATGCAGGTAATGAGCCCTGAATTTCAGCCAGAATTCCTGAAATTGAGCTGTGGGTATACAGACTGTTCAGTTCAGGACTATTACCTGAATATTTCTGAGAGTGTATACACACAAGTTGTATGATACTCATTATTACAAAGATAGCTAATAGAGTAAAAGATTTCGATCTGGATGAATCTACGCCTACCATGGAATCAATATATCCCCAGACAGAAAAGAAATGATCAATTTTAATACTGTTGAAGTCACACATTGGTTTTATTCGCAAGGCAGGCTCACAGACATGAATAACCTTCAAACGGTAAGACACGGACAGATGCCTTTTGTCGAGGCGCTCGCACATCCCCTTAATAATAAAACACGGCAAAATGAAATACGAAGTACTGATGGTTTGGAACCGATTATTAATGACTTTCTTGACCTGCAACCAAGAGCAGCCAGTGACAAGTATGGAATGTCGCTGGCAACACTGAAGGAAGAATCTATTTGACAATGGTAAACACAGTTTTTAGCAACGAGTGTCGATAATAAAATGAATATTTTAAAACAAATTAAAATGGAACGGGTAATCTTGTATGACTGATTCCACCAGAATGATTCCGATTTAATTCCGATGCTCCAAAGATTATTTTGTGTAACATCCGGAACTCACAGCATAGGCTAAAGTGAAACGAACAGAAACGAAATATCCTACGAAATTATTTCTGGAACTGAAGTCTTGGTAATACGGAGCCGAAAAGTAATATGCCTTTCCCTGAAACAACACGCAAGTCCCACATCATCTTTTGTTGTCATATTCAGTCTTGAAACACTACCATCTGTGGCCCGGTATCTGAAACGAAACAATGGAAGGTCTGTTATGGTTTATTCTTGCATATGCCGTTAAGGTTACTGTATCGGGTGAAGCTTAAAAATCTCCATTTTTTTTTTTTTTTTCTTATACCAGAGTACACATTCAAACCTACAAGTTGGGAGAATAAGAAATTATGAAATTAGTGCATTGTAGTGAAAAAACATGAGTTTTTAAAACTCAAGCCATTCGTGGTGCAGTTTTGGCCGTTTTCTCCGTTTAGTTTTTCGCCAAAAGTTGTTTTTCCGATTCTGATTTCTCTCTTATTATTTGATGTACAAACATGAAAGGAGATGGTATTGTAAGGCGGGGTTTTTGCCCACAGCCAGCCGACTCATAGGAATGTACATTTCGTCTTTCCATCTGTCAATCACAATGCAATGTACAACTTGTCGTCAGCGGCAACTGTCAATCAACGGACTGTCTGTTACGGTGAACCATGGTAGCTTCACATATGTTCGGTACCAACGCGTTATTATTTTATCACGTTGCAGTTGATTTTACATGCACATATTGGAGAATACACAATTTAGGCGAAAATATTGCCGTTGTAACAGGTAGCGACTGACCGTTCGATTTCAACGTTTGACTGGCCCGTAATGTCCACACGGTATCGTGTCATCGATAAACAATATTTATTTTACTTTTAATTGGTTCATAATGATAGCCTAAAATCTTATTTCAGATATACTGAATGCAATTTTACTCTTTACAAAAATGAGAAAGATTGAAATAACTTGTCGACGTCACACATGTTGCCCTCCTGGGATTCGAACTCCTGGGAAAAGAAAAATTCGAGGCGCTTGTGATCCAACGTGCGTATCCACTACACCACGACATATTTTGTCACTTTAATCTACTTACGGAAACTTCAAACGTTATGAATCATAACTTTTCATTTTTGAGTATGAAGGACACCTTGGACCAATAAGATCTTCCAGCAGTGGCAATATAATGTTACCACACAACACCAGGTTAAATGGCGTTCTGGTCCAAGGGGTCCTTCGTGTCTAAATGCGTGTTTGAAGGACTCGATTTGGACCCTTTTTTCACGAAATAGCACAAACTGTGGATTTCAGTCTCATGTGATAACTATAATCATAACGCAATCGCACTAAAACATTCACATATTGTGTACTTAAATTTTCTCTTGCCGTTATATTAAAACATAAGTGTTTTTATGACATTTCATTTTTTCGATTTCAACCGCACCACGTATAGGCCAAAATCCCGCCTTATCGTACCATCACCTTTGGACACAATATTCCAATCACGTAGATCTTCAAAAATTCCCTCAAATTTTATAAGTTCGGCCCTGTTCATAAATTATTTATGATTTAGTGTGGAGGAGTCGATTTTTTGTAGATTTTTCAATCTTTCAACTTTGCATGACAATGAAATAACTTCTAGGCCCTAACTAAAAAACTGAGGCAACCTATTTTTATTCAAATGGTAAAGTTCATTATTCCAAAAAAGCAAGTTTGTTTGATGAAAACTGAGAGAGTTATTAGCGCGTGATTTTCAAGACTATACTTTTCTAAATGACATCATTTATCTTTGAATAAATCGATTCTTGTCATGATTTCGGGAAAGATATTTATTTATCTAAATTCCTTGAATCAAGGGCTTTCAGAAAATGTATAATTTGTATGAATACAAAAAAGCATTGCCCCGTAATTAAGCAAAATTTTGATACGTACACGTACGCAACTGGGACCCGATATAGTAACCCTAACGAGAGGCGTTTATTGTTTGTTTGTTTAGGGAAGGAGGTGTTACTATTGCCCAGCTAAATACATCAGTACACTGGAAACTAACATGGAAATAGGTTTGTTTTCTCTTACGAATATATAATCCTGAATAGAATCTTCACATGACATTTAGGAGCGGGGTGACAAGAATTTTCTGGATTTTCGCTTCTCGTTTTCAGTTTATTCAGGACGTTTCGTTAGATCATGGGGGTATAAGATCTGCCTAATGTTTCACAAGCTGAATATTGTCATGCCAAGTGGATTTATGCATCGAGAGGATTGGTGGGTTGGTGGACCCATGCCTGTCAAGACAAAGGACCCTGTATCTTTAGACAGGTAAATGCCCCAAGTCAGGTGCAATACAGAGGTATCAAAATAAAATACTTCCACTACAAGAAATTGGTATGAAGTATAATATTATATATTGTATACTTAGAAAACTTTCAAGGCACTGAGCCTCATGATTCTCGAATAACAGGGCCGTGAAGCAGTGCATTCCTGCGAAATAGTTGATTCTGAGGCGAAAACACCTCATATTTCTTTCTATAAAGATAAACGATAACCAGAACCAGCTTGATACAGCATACTCGCTGTTCGAATAGGTGGTCGTATACCAAATCTGGTATTGGTTTATCGTTATCTTCATATGTTTACAGAGAACAATCATGTTATTTCAAATTTATGTCATTAAATCATAAATTAAATTAGATTATAATTTAATTTAATGTTTTTTATTCTTAAAAAAAAAATATAAAAAAATGCCGAATGTAGGTGAAGTCAACATCCTAATGATAATGATGGGTGATATCTTTTGCATTGTTGCGCCATGTCTGTGACAAAATGGAAACCTTTTGGAGCAAATATAGGCAAAAACGATTGATTTGTCAGTGCCCGTCTAAATTGTCAATGCAGACTTTGGGCGGTCACTGATTGGTTTGATTTAGAGGAAACCCCTTGATCTATTTATATCCCGAACTGGTATGAGTAACTAACCAAGCCAGTGTATCGGTCGATGGCTCGCGAAGATGCTATTTCCCAGGTAGAAGTTCGGTCTCCACTTATTGACTAATCCCGAACCAGGTTATGCATTTATCCTATTATCCTTTTGCACACGGCCACCTATGAAGTTTTAATTCCTATATACCTATGATCAATGCTTGGATGTTACTGTTTTTTTATAGGCAGAATGATAGTGTACTTGGTGCTTCTTATTAGATGAAAAAATATGTACAGGTTAGTGGGAAATTGCACTGTACTGTATTTGCACCTCAAGTCAATAAGGGGAAATGACGAAGGGGGTATACCTAGGGGGTCATCCTCCCCACAGCGCATGCTCCATTTCACAGGCTCATTTATCATCCCTGCGGAAGTTTACCTTTACTACGTTGCTATGACGTATAGGGGAAAACCCACGTACGCACGGTTCAGTTTGAATCCGGCCGAACAACTCCTTCAGTTTTGCACATGAGCGAACTACTTTTCATAGGCTCTGTCCAGATAAGCAGGGAAAATAATCTCCAAATAATTCTTTTAACGCTAGGTCAACAGAGGTATTATGCAGACTTGAAAAGTAATCTAAATGTTCGGCAAACATCTATATTACTATATAAGATGTCACTTCCGGCGATGTGCGCGCGGCCCCGAATCCGGTCCAAAAATCTTACTGGTGGCTGGGTTATTATTAGACCCGCAGCGAGGTGGTTGCTATAGGGTTCCACGACTGACAAGCATCAAAATCATGTTAATCACTTCCGAACCGATGGCCACGAACTACATTGTTTAGAAATTTGACAACAGATCTTTGGGGATTTTATCAACTTTGATTTTTCAG
Organism: Hanleya hanleyi; assembly: GCA_036873755.1. Taxonomy (NCBI): domain Eukaryota; kingdom Metazoa; phylum Mollusca; class Polyplacophora; order Lepidopleurida; family Hanleyidae; genus Hanleya; species Hanleya hanleyi. Next base: position 41,478 of record JAVTVY010032910.1, read on the forward strand.
CATTTCAGAGAAATCTGATATTTTAAATTGCAAATGAGGCTGCAAACAGTTCCTGATGTTGATTTGGACCACTGTGGGGGAAAACATGTTGAAGGGAGACATGATCAGTGGGGGCAGAAGGCTCTCTGTTTACAAGTTGGATAGCATTCGCTAACACCAGTCAATGACGGCAAGTTGAAACTTTCATGGTAAACTTCCCTCAAGTCTTTTACGGTTGATGTCCCTGAAGGTGAATATTTTCATGCCAAGTTGATTTAAGTATCGATGATCGAGCTTCTACAACTTTGGTGATTTGATTCGATGCTAATACGACAGGCCCTCAAAACAGGAGATTTGGGGGTGTTGTCGGTGGTATTACCGTGAAGTGTCGAAATATGGGGTCTCTATATATAATGGGGTTATATATAGAGACCCCATATTTCGACATTTCACCGTAATATCACCGATCAAACCCCATAAAACTCTTGTTTTGAGTGCCTGTGACTAATACATAACAAGTAGCGAAAAACTTGGTGGACCCATGTGAGTTGGGAAAATGCAATGAAACTTTCACTGATTGCGCGTGATATTGCAATTTTGAATTTGATCTAGGTTAAATTTAAGCTACTATATATAATATTTCTTCCTCATTGTAAGAAAATCACCAAAAAGTGACCCCCAAAAGCCAATACAACATGGAAAGTTTGAAATTGGATATCCATCTAGACCCAGGAGAATGGAGAATATTGACGACATGGTGCTAGCAGCCAAATCACTTCCTGTAAAGGAGAAAGGAACTCCCGGTTGGCCGTCTCTCAGTGATTCTTGCATATAGGCGTGTCCATGAAAGAAGGGGTGCGCAAGTTTACCATCGATATTGTAATGAGAAATTCAAGGAGCTACTATGTACAAATAGACATCAGAACTAGTATGCACGACATCCATTACGTATGTATTACTGGTGTGTCTATGAATGAAGACAATGGACATTCCCATGCATGAATGAGATTCTAATGGACTCTAAGTTTCATTGGCATGTGAACAAAAGTGCCGCTGCAGAAATACAATTTATCCGATCATAGAGGGATTCACACTAAACTACGTACAAATCCGATGCCCCCAAAACCCCAGTGAATTCACAAGGTATATTTCCTAAAAAACAACAATTTTATCAGGTCGTTTGTAATCTAGTCTCGTTACGCTCGTCCATCGTACAATCGCTTTGCGCATGGACATGATCCGGGTTCCATAATTTTTATACCCCCGCTACGAAGCTTGCTCTCTCTGTCCGTCCGTCTGTCACAACTAAATTATATAATCAACTGCTCCTAGAGTTTTGAATGGGTGTTCCTTAAACTTTGCAGGCTTATTAAAATGCTTTGAAGATTTGCACCGGCTATTTTTGAGATGAAATATTAATTTTTGTCAAATTTATTATATAGAGACCATGTCATGGTGTAATCAACTGATGCCACAGTTTTCACTGGGTTCTTTTAAAACTTTGTACACATGTTTAATTTGGTTTGGGAAGGTTCGTGAGATGAAATATTGAAATTTGCCAAAATTACCAGGAGTTCAACTATGCTGATTGTGTTCATCTATTCGAGTTGAACATAAATTATTTCAGGTACTATTTACCAACTCTTCCATCTATATTACAAGAACCCAATATGCTACTCCTTCCCTTCGATCTTCTACTGAACTGAACACACACCTTAACATCTGCCATATTTCAGTTATGCTGCATTCACTGATTCTGTAGATGGAGGCGTGCGAATACGAGCGAATGGCAATTTCATTTTCTCTCTGTTTTACCTGTAATTCTAGAGAATTTTCTGAAAATACACTCCCAACTACGGATAGTGAGGACAAACAGAGACCATGCCAGTGGTATTCTTTGGACAAAAGTTCATCGTTTTGATGCCCGCTTTACAAGGAAATTATCTATAGTCCGTATCCTTATCCGTATTTGTTCCAATCATCATATATTGTATTATTCGTTATTCGTCTCAATCTAGAGAAATAGATTAGATCTTTCTAGACTGACGAAGAAGACGAACCTCTGCATTTTACGACATAATCAGACTAAACCGCGTACGAATTCCTAATTCCACAGGGATCTATTTTGCGGCGCGGAAAGTATTCAAGAGACATAATGGTTTGTCTTTCTACGCGATAGTCATTTCCACAGGCAAACGATAGGACCATTAAAGGCGAGAAAATTGATTAAACGACCTCTTGTGATACACAACACAGATGTGATCGGTTGCTGCTGTTTTAGAGTGTTGAATTCGCAGTCGCTGCTGTAAAATCGTGCGAGAAATGGGAGGACATATCAGATCCGCAATACAGGAAAGTAATATGTGATTTGGCTTAACAATGATGTAGCTTGGAAAATCGTGCAAATTTGAGAACATACATTCTGTTTTGCCAACCTCGCAAGATTAGTTTCGCATATCAGTTATTTATTCCGCTAATGACAATACCATTTGTTGAAGGGAACTGCGAAAATCTTTTCAAATTGGAATTAATCGAATGACTCCAGGTGATCATTCAATATTTCTGAGTCAAATTTCACAAGATCGATTTCCAAAAGCCGCCATCGTACCTTTGGTTTATCAGAAAATCTTCTCAAATTGAAATTAATCGAATGACTCCAGCTGATCATTCAATATTTATGAGTCAAATTTCAGAAGATCTATTTCCAAAAACCGCCATCGTACTTTTGGTTTATCAGAAAATTGTAACTCGAACAGAACCATTTGGCTCCACATGTAATTCGTGTATAATCTTACTACAGCCTGATTCGTTGTGCATTTACGGCCTCAAGCAAGACATGACTATTTAAAGGGGGTTTGATGTCATTAATTTGTCATAAAAGACTCGGTTGAGTGTGTCGATACCCAGTTTATAGTCGGAAATTTTCCTTCTAAGAAGGTGAGAACAGCAGGTTAGGAATTCATGCCTGTGGTGGGCGTTAGTGGTGCGTTGAGCATGTCGTCCATAAGCAATGGGCTCTGAACATTCTTGTATGACAGACCCTTCTTCCATGCATGCTGTCAGAAATTGAAAATGCAGAAGCAACAATGTGAGCAAGTGATAACAAATATTCATACGAGACACGTGCACGTGCTCATACGCGCAAACATCGAGCTGATCAACGTCTATATATACATGTCGCAATCATCCAGTAGTATCGTTGTCTCGCAGTGCCCTTATCAACTATGCGTTTGTGCTGGGTGAAGCAATGAATGGGCGGACAAACAGCAATCGACGAGATTGTTACTATAGATGCATGGATAATCGCGGAAACCATCTTTTGTGGTTTTCACTTGAAAGCATTTTCGATCTATGTGTCACCACAGGCCATTAAACCGAGCTTAAAGATAATGCGTTTTGCTCCCGCGGCATCCACAAGAAATATGGTTCCTACAGTTTAACATGTAACTCGAGAGTGGCGACTATCACACAGCAATCACAGTTCGGATGGGGGTGTAACAAACTGTCGGATGTAAGCTGACTGAAAAATGCGAGCAGTTACACATAACAGTATTTTCGTTAATTTAGGATTACACTATCTTTATTGCACAGATTCTGGTGCAGAAAATTTGTCGAGTCCCGAGCGGGATTCGAACCAGCGACCCCCAGCGTAAGGCAACTAATCGCCAGCACTATATGTCGGCGATCTCTACCACCCGGCCAACAACCCTTCCACGAAAATAGGAGGTAGCAAACCGGTAGTCTTGAAAGCGAACACACAGTACCCCTCTGATGGTCGTAATGACACAGCTCCCATAGGAAGATATTTTTTGTCATTCAGAAAGTTAGTGGTTTAGATCACCGACATATAATGCTGGCGATTTGGTCTCTGGGGGTAGCTGATTCGAATCGCGCTCGGGATTCGACCAATTTTCTGCATTGGAATATACCAAGATAGTGTAATCCTAAATTAAAGAAAATAATGTTATTCGATCACTTTCTAAATGAAAAAAATATCTTCCTAAAGTCTATCCATTTTAATTAGTCATCTACTTAGAATCTTTTCAAAAATCAGTAGTTAACTCTGCATAAATTTTCTTTTTTGCAGCGTGTTGAACAAAATGAACTCTACAAAATGACTACCATTTCTCCGTGATATCGATAATATATCACGCTTGAAATAACTGTAATTCTCCCCCAAAAAGGCCAGGTTTCATGTACCTGGCCTCAATTACATAGAGAGACGTCATAATATATTCATACCCACTGGCACAAAGGTCATTGATTCCGTATTAAGTAATAACAGGTGGTCCGTTGAAGTGTCGCTTATATTCCATGCCCAGTGAAATTGCCGACTGATGAACCGGACACACCTCTACGACCGTACACGGCATTGTTGACCTTTGTGCTAGTGAACACGAATACAATAGACGACTAATTAAAACGGACAGACTTTAGTTACATGTAGTTAGATGTAGACACCAGATGAATAAAACTAACTTTTCAGCGACACGAAACAATTCAGTGACTCAACCAAATACTTTAACAATGTATCCGTGCCGATAGCACTGGCAGGTACATTGACGCGTGGCTCGCAGCGGTTCGTTCGTTCACTTTCTTTCCTATCTCTTCAACCTAGAAATTATGTTACCCCCCCAAACCTTGGCGATTTTGGGTGTATTCAATCCTTGGAATAGAGGGCTGAAACTTTCTATACGAATTATTTAGATCAAGCTCTATTTTTGGACCGATTTTCAGAATATATATTATTCTCTAAAAAGCTAATTAATATAATAGAGAATAAATTGGTTTTGGCAAAATGCAAAAAAAATGGACTGAAAAGACCGAAAAGGTGAATTCTCGAGAGCAGCTCGTGGCCGCCATTTTGAATTTCCCCATGATCTTTTCGCCCCTAGGATTATACAAATAGTCTAAAACTGATGCCAATAAAATTTGAGAAAACGTCTGAGAATTTCAGCTCTCTTTATTTCAGAGCTGGGATGGCGAGCCTACATGATAGGGGGTCACAATGCCCCAGACCACAAAGGGTTTTGCTGATAAGTGGATCATTTTCGACCTGAATTACCAAAATTGTCATAAATGTAAGGATAATAGTCCTTTCTTGGAATAATAGGATAATCTCAGAAATATTCAGGGAATAATCCTGGATAGATCAGGCTGCACATCCACAACTCAATTTCAAGAGTTTTACCTGAAATCCAGGGATAATTTCCTGAAATTCAGGTTTATATAAATTAAAGCTAAAAGCTAAATTACCTGAATTTCAGGGGATTTTACGTACCTGAATAGGGGCGGGAACTTGCTAATCAGGGTGGTAAATTTGCCTGAATTTCAGGGAAAATCCTCTCATTCAGGGATCTTTTTTTCTGAAATTCAGGAAATTATCACTGGATTTCAGGTAAAATCCCTGAAATTGATTTGTGGATGTGCAGCCTGATCTATTCAGGATTATTCTCTGAATATTTCTGTGAATATATTTACCACATTTACATCACTTATCAATAGTTAAAATACCCATCATGCTAAAGAGATAGGAATCTTCTGTATGTGGGGAGAGGGGTTTATATAGGCGTTGCCTGTTCTCCAATCCCCTTTTACACTATGGAAATAAAATACTGTTTAAACTAAAGAGATAGGAAGGGGAGTAGGTAAACGAACCGTTGTGAGCCACGTCTCAATATACCTAGGCGGAGCTCTTTCGTTAAAGGATTAAGTTGAATTCTTTATTCCATGATAGCATTGATACAAATTCATTCTGAAGTGCCAGGATACTGAGACAAAGGAGGTGTTCGGTTTAGATGGATATTTTTCCCTTCAGCGACGCCCTCTGCTGCTCTATTGTCTCGCTCTGAGCAGGCCGGTATATTGTGACGTAATGCTAAGGTATTCCCCAACTCTTCATCAGCCCGACGAGGCCAGTCTAATGGGAAGTTTTGGTTCATATTCTCATACAGTTACCATATATATATTCATGAACGATTCAACTATTTACGAACAATAGTCAGTTATATTAATATATACACCTACTGAAAAACTGACAACTCTCTGTCAAAAGTTCTGCGAACAACAAATACGGAAGTAACTGCAAACAAAAAAACATATTGGCACAAGCATGATCAATTGGGAAAGCATGCGTCACCACGTGTTGAGGATCATTTCCTCAATAAAAAGAGAATATTTTTAAGTTGCAAAACGGGACACCTACATCAACGGAAAAATGGGAAATGTATATAACCATACTGTAGTGACGAAACATTGAAGAACAGCTGTAACTGCTGTGAATTAGGAGTTTCCCATTTTTAGTCAAGCAGGCCTTCATATTGGAAATCTTTTACATTATAACTTTTCCGTTCATAGTTACAATTTTTATCTTCCCGTTGCCCTGAGACGAAATACTCTTGTGTGGAAGTTAAATATATGTTTAACAATTATTTTGCTCTATTGGATCGTCACAATATTCAACTATTGATCAACTGCATGGTGTGGCTGTGTGTGCGTGTAACTCTATAGTCACGAATTATAATAACATAAGCGATTAATTGCGATAGCGGTTCGTTGTCTTTATTTCACGTCACTATTGTACTTTAAAATCCAAAATCAAGATGAAAAAAAAAGGATAAAAATTAAAACAAAAAAATTTATGACTTGGAGTTTCGAACCCAAAAGTTGACGTTTCTTTGATTTTTAGTCCAACGCTCTGACCATTCGACCACGAAGCAGTTACAATTTTTGTTTGCAGTAATCTTGTTCGGAATGGCGATGAACTTCACCCCTACATAGCATTCCAATCGTTTTCACGAAAAAGTAATGTCTTCCTCTAATATGAATGTAGGCTTAGTAAGCTCGCATTTCGACTTACTTCTTCAACATCAAAACATGTAACAAAACATGGCCAGTCGGGGATTCTGTTACACAACACTGTCAGAAGGATTGAGTTTTTCAGTCACGTCACGTACGTGATAGTGAAAATAGTTTGACCCAAAATATTTGGGTTGGTCGCGTCTGTACTCGAACAAAATGATTCAAATTGACCAAATCCTTCCGACAGTGAATTGAATACTGAATTGAATTGAATTTGAATACCAAATACAGTCTCCTAGATTCTTACCAGTGACACATAGATTTGCACTGTATAAAGTTCAGACGACCTCGGCCTCTCATACAGTTGTTAATACACGCTCCGATTCCTCTCTTCACGTTCGTGTTTTCTTGGTTGTAGACGGGGTCGGAGGGTGCCGTGCCATAAAGCAGTCTTTGTACGATCTCACTAATCCGACTGTGGTGAGAGTTCTCTACTTCCCCATCTTCATAGACTGAGTCTGCTGAAACATAAAGAAAATGCTGAAAATCATGGTATTATACAACACACACGGATTACAATAACGAGGGCCGGGAAAGTCTTATAAAAAAAATTAACAAAAACAAGACATGTCAGGGGCCATTTTTCAATAGATTTTATTTTTAAATGAAGTCTTATGTCACATTGCGGGGTTTAATGAATACCTTAACGAAGCTTCTCCTTTTTGCCACGACAAAGTTCCCGGTCCAAATTCAGGAAATTGGGCATAATTTACCTTCATATTTTCCCGATTAAAGTCACTCTGCCAGATCCATAGCTATTCTGGCGAAATTTAAGACAAATCTGAAAAGCCGTTGAACAGTTGGGAGAGAAAGAGAAAGTGTATTTCAGGGTGCTTCGCTAACCACATGTGTATAGCTCTCGCAGCTCAAATAAATCTTAAGCTTGAACTGAACGCGATACTCTCTATATAATTATCTCTCATCGGTGTCCTAATCGATTGTAGACGACTCAACAGAATATTGATAGATGACTCACGGGAGTTTCGGTAGATGACTCACGGGAGTTTCGGTAGATGACTCACGGGAGTTTCGGTAGATGACTCAAGGACTCCGTCTGATATACAAGAGCATAGCCAGTAAAGACTTAAACGAAGTCCAACACAATGATTATACTTAGAAACCTGAGAATACAGCGTCTAGCATAAGCGAGCTCTACTGAAGGCTTCTACTCGTCCTCCTGGAGACAAGAACGCACTCTAGATGAAAAGTATTGGAATTTTGCGCATCGGTAATTCTATGATTTCTCCCAAGGAGTTTTCTCTAAAGCAAGAAATGGATTAAAGCCTTCTACTTTCATCGAAATCAAAATTATTTGAAAATGAAATGGAACCAAAAAAATCTTTTCAGGAGATGATTTGCGTTCACAAGTTCACGATCTGGAGAGGCCGTACAATCCGCTTCCATTTCCACAATTTATTCTATCTTTACCCAAACCACTTCAAAATGGAGGGTTAGGGTGTATCTAGTGCTATATGGTATATCTGCGACTTGCCAAAAAGTATTATTTTTATCATAGTAGCCCTTTCTTTATAAAAAAAGTAGTTGATGCAAAGGTATCATTTATGTAAATATGTATTCCAGTTATCACTTGTTAGAGATATCTCTTCATGTCGAAGATTATGCTGAAACCAAAATCTGCTGCACAGATATTTACGTTGGAGGCTTTGTAGCCGACCAACCGTTAGCAAAGTGAATCCTTTGTTCGACATTCATATCTGGAAAACCTGATTATCATATTGTTGTAGTTTATAAAATAGTATTGCCCATGGATTCCAAGCCGGTTTCTCATATCAAACTTGAAGAGTTCGATATCTGTTCGAATACACGGAAAGCCGCAGACTTCTGCTGTTTGAGCGTGATAATACAGTAACTGCGCCCCGGTAGCACCACTATGATAAAACGCGTTGACAATGCAGTAGCAGCACGTTAACTACCGCGGTAGATTGATATCTAATGAGAATGATGTACTCTATAGCTTACTCAGCCCAGATAAATCTTATTATTATCTTATAATCTTATTGTGACTAGGCGCGATAGAACTGACCTACTCTATTATTATGTACTGGATATCATTTCTGTGTTGTCTTCATCAACGTAATCTTTGGGAAAGTCGTTGTCATCGTATACCAGCATATAGATATTCTGATGGGTAAAAATTATGTACTCGTGTCGAGAGATCCTAGTATGATCCGTTTCCAATACAACCACGTGCAAAAAAAAAATCTAAAAGACAACCTCCACAACTGCTGCTTACATTTGCCTTCCGTTATATGGAATATCTTGTTACCCCAAATAGATGACGTGGTATTGTAATTTGTCCCGGTAGATTATGCCAGACGGTACGGTACATTTCATATTTTAGACTATAACTGTTTGAACATAGTAATGGGTTACTCCCACGTAGATTCTACGATAGGACAATTTACACCCCCCCCCACCGTTATCTGGTACTCAATATTCGTGGTAATGTACATCTGGATCTCCACACGTAAGATTTCTCGAGAATAACACGATAATATCAATGCTGGCAAATCAGTTATTTCGTCAATATCAAAATTCCAACTTCCTCTAGATACAAACAAATGCCAATTATGAATTTACATGCCCTGGTTATTCTGTTGAATACATTGATAAAACTGAGCAATGTTCAAATTATTGACATGCACGCTAACAGTGAATCAGAGATTCATGTATAACTGATCTAGCTATAATAGTTAGATAAAAAAAAATTCCAGAGAAGCGATGGTTATAATAACCTTTGGATGAAAAGGATCCATTGAACTAGTATTGTTTAATTAACCCAATGCACATTGCCATCCTTCTGTGCCATGTTATCTCACACGTATTGCTCCTTGGTCTCTGCGCTCATTGTATACGTATATTACATTCCTATTATACATTCCTCGAGCTGGCAGACTATCATGTCATACTCCACAACATGGAATGTTTGCGTGAAGCTCATTATTGCTTGTAAATTAATATCTATTTTTACACTTACATCGCATATACTTTACTCATGGTTTAATCAAATAGATATCTAGAATAATTCCAGTAGGATAAGTTGCAAAGTCACCGTATAGGGCAGGACAAATCGAATAATGGAATCAAAACGATAAGCAGATTAGAAACTCTCCGCGCCGTTGTCCTGCAGTGCAAGCGTGACTGACCTGCTTAAAATGGTCTTCTTCACCGGTGAAAATATTGCCACCCATAATAGGATTTCGAAGGCTAAAATATCACTTAAGCATACGTTTTTGAACTAAAATAATCTCACCTGGCGAAAGCATCGATATATATGTAATTGCACGGAATGTTGATGCGACTATGGTAGAGAACTACATATTAGTATTTTGAATGCATCACTGACGCCACGATTAATCGTTTGGTGAATCATTGGACCCAGGGTACACATTAACACTCCCTAACAATTTTATTACAGCAATGATATTACCAATTTTTGGGGCTAGGGAATGAGGTTGGCATTATGGGTCGGTTTATCTATCATTTGCCACCGAGTTCTGTCGGATAGCATCACTCGCCATCATAATACCTCGTTATTCCGTCTCTCACGAACGGCAATGGCATCGATGTGATGAGGGAATTGACTCAATAACATCACCATATAATGGACCAAACTTTGTCCTGACGGCCCTGTACGATAACATTTCGTGTCAGAAGTGGGATATGATTTGGTGTCAGAAGTGGGATTTAGCTTGGTTTTCATTGAAAAATATTGAAGGCACAAATAACCGGTTTTATTAATACTCCCCTGAGGTTCAAATCCATGCATCCTCAATTTCTATATTGTTTTGCATCGGGACTGCACAGAGAACAGTTTTTCTGAAGCAGTAGAACGTATTCCATTTTAAGAGTCATTAGAATTCGTCATACTGTTATTACTCATTGTTATCTCCTCTGATAGCAAAGATTATCGATCTTTTACTGTTATCGGGTTCAGCAAAAGACATACTCCTGTAGAATTTTGTGGCTGTACTTTTAGAATGATGCACAAATCTAAAGAATTATTAGCGTATCATGAAGTGCAACGGTCCAAGAAAAGACCATCCTCATCGAGGTTGTTATTGAAGGGGAGGAACTGGAGATGGGGATCGGGCAAATCATATTTGCTTAATTGTACGTTTTTAACGACAAGATTCTTCAAGATAATGGAAATTCAGGTATCAATAGACTTGTTTCCGATCTCTGGCACATTGTTTATCTTAATGCTGGTAGGGTCGAACTCAAAATGACGTCGTGAGGCTGTCTTTGTGAAACCACCACTGCACTTCTCACCGCACAGCTATTGCCTCATTGTGAGTGTAAGGTGTTGTCACTCTGCTATCTGTGGCAACGACAAGTAACAAGACAAATTAACTCTCGTATGAATAGGTCAGGAATTATGTCACTTGAATTTAATGAGGCGAGGTTTTCCTTTTTCCCCGTCTGCGATGGTTCATTTTAGCGAAGATTGGAACGAGTCAGTGGAGGAGCTTTCCAGGTGCAGTTCTACACTCATTCTGTATGTTTAGGTTTAACAGTATCTAGTACGCAACGTGGTGATTATGGTATTACGGTGTCGCAACGTTATAACAATTGAATATATATCTCTAGCACAATAACAGTCGGCGTGAGGTCGAAAAGTAAATATTTCCAGCTGAAAATTGCAGATAGTAAATCAATGAAATTAGATGAAACTGTATGTGATCATAGTCACAGCGGTGCTTTTAAATCTCTCAAAGGTGTGGCGTTCACCTAATAAAATCCCCCTCACTGCCGAAAATGAATCTCCAAAATTGTGCATAAACAGCTAGGTATAATATGCAAAGAGGTCACAGGCCAAAGGACGTGAAACGATGTCGTAGAACGTTCGACATAGGGTTTTATCTGTGGCTTTCAGCAATGGCATTTCGAGGTAGTGTTACGGAAGATATGGTGATATTTATAACGTGGATTAGTTTTAGTTAACTTTACTTTACAGGCAAAAGGAGACAAAATTGCAATATCAACCGTCTGTTGATGCTGTTTTGTTTTGCCTTTGACTATGGACATTAACAGTATAAAGCTAGAGTAGTTTCTCTACATGAAACATCGTTTCTGTGCAGAATGGAGGAAATGAATTTCTGGCTTCGCAAACCTAGCAACAAAAAGGATTATTCTCGAACAGACGCCGCACCTAATTTGTCTCTTGAAGATACATTTCACACGCGACCATTCGAGTAAACCCCTTCAACTTTATTTTCACTCTGGTTACTACATGTATATGTGACATAAGAGGTAGATATATACAGGCATTTATACATGTGACATACCATTTCCAGCTTATGCCAATAATCATATACGTTTACCATTCATATAGTGCGATAAACTAGTAATCGTATATGTTGCATCACACACTACCAAAACCCACGTTACCTAGATTGCCTAGCTTGACAGTTGCAGCCCTTAGACTTGCGCCACCTAACGGTAAAGATAGTGCCACGGTACTGTAGCGCTCATCTGGCTATAACTGGAGAAAGTGGCTGTGAGAAATTTTTACTGAAGAACTGCAATAGATGAGTTTCTAACTTGCGTTGTCTCCCCTGAACAAAATGGCAACATAGTCGATTTCACAGGAGGTCAAGCTGTAAATTCATGATTGTAATTGGAGGTTATGGAATAAAGGCAATTATACCAAAATATAATGTGTGATTGTCAGTAAGCTGTATAAGCAATAACCAGAACCAATTTTTATTATGTGATTGCAGTCGTTCGTCCGTCTGTCCACTTCGTGTCCGGACATTACATTGGACAGTTTTAACCTACGATTCCAATATTTTGTGGGTATATGCACCAGGGGGAGACATGTCGAGTACGAAATATGTGCGACTGGGTTGTTACGATGGTAATGAGATGTAACAGGACATTTTTCCAATGAAAGTAATCTCTGGTGAGGTATGGCCTAACCAAGACATACCCCCATCTGTCTGCGAAGGTGTAAAAGATAGTGCCACAGCACTGTAGATCATCTGTCTGTAACTGGAGAAAGTAGCTGTGAGAAATTTTTACTAAAGAACTGCAATAGATGAGTTTCTAACTTGTGTTGTCCCCCCTGAACACTATAAAATGATCCATGCAGTTATTTCCTGAGATTTTATGATAAAGTTTCATGGGAAATTCAAGATGCGGCAATATTGGATTTTCGAAATGAACCAAAAAAAGGTATCTTGCACAACTGGATCACAAGGGGAACCTGTGTATCAACATCCATGCAGTAATATCCTAAGAATTCACGATAACAAAATTTCATGGGGAAATCCAAGATGGCCACCTGGTGGCCATATTGAATTTTTCAATCAGACCATATATGGTATCCTGCACAGCTAGACCCCAAGGGCAACCTCTGTACCAAATTTGAGAAAGATCCATGCAGTAGTTCCTGAGAAATCACGATAACAATGTTTCATATGGAAATCCAAGATGGCCGCCTGGTGGCCATATTGGATTTTTCAATCAGACTACAAATTGTATCTTGCGCAACTAGACCCCAAGGGGAACCTCTAGATCGGCACCAAATTTGAGAACGATCCATGCAGTAGTTCCTGAGAAATCGCGATAATGTTTCATCTGGAAATCCAAGATGGCCGCCTGGTGGTCATATTGGATTTTTCAATCAGACCGCAAATTGTATCTTGCGCAACTAGACCCCAAGGGGAACCTGCGTATCAAATTTGAGAAAGATCCATGTGGTTCTTCCTGATAAATCACGATAACGAAGTTTCATAGAGAAATCCAAGATGGCCGCCTGGTGGCCATATTGGATGTTCGAATCAGAGCAGAAAAGGTATCTTGCACAACAAGACCCCCAAGAGGAACCTGTGTACCAAATTTGAGAAAGATCCATGCAGTAGTTAACGAAAAATAATGATGACAAGATTTCACTGGCAAATTCAAGATGGTCGCCTTGTGGCCATATTGGATTTTTCAATCAGCCCACAAATTGTTCCTTCAATTCGAGAAATCGAGATAACAATGTTTCATCTCGAAATCCAAGATGGCCGCCTGGTGGCCATATTGGATTTCTGAATCAGACCACAAAAGTATCTTGCACAACTAGACACTAAGGGGAACCTGTGTATCAAATTTCAGAAAGATCCATGCAGAACTTCCTCATAAATCACGATAACGAAGTTTCATAGGGAAATCCAAGATGGCTGCCTGGTGGCCATATTGGATGTTCGAATCAGAGCAGAAAAGGTATCTTGCACGACTAGACCCCAAGGGGAACCTGTGTACCAAATTTGAGGAAGATCCACAAAGTAGTTTCTGAGAAATTGCAATAACAATGTTTCATGGGGAAATCCAAGATGGCCGCCTGATGGCCATATTGGATTTGTGAATCAGACCACAACAGGTATCTTGCACAACTAGACCCCAAGGGGAATCTGTGTACCAAATTTGAGAAAGATCTATGCAGTAGTTCCTGAGAAATCGCGATAACAATGTTTCAATGGCAAATTCAAGATGGCCGCCATGGCGGCCATATTTAAAATCGTATCGACACGGCATGAACAAATTCTGGTGTACTCATTGGGGGGAACATGCATGCCAAGTTTCAGCTTAATCGGCCAAGCGGTTTCAGAGAAGAAGATTTTTACGCACAACGGACGACGCACGACGCTCGACGGACGACGGACAGTCAGGCCATGACATAAGCCCATCGGGCCTTCGGCCCAGATGAGCTAAAAAGCAATAAACAAGGAAGAAATATAGTGTTGTCGCACAAGTCTACCTATATTGATGTTTTAATTGTCAAATAATTGCCGTCTTTGTTCGCTAATGGATTTTCGTCGACCTTCCAATGCAAACATTGGGAGTTTATGAACATACATTGTTGGCTATGTATATTCAATTATCTTACAAAAGGGTCAATTATTCCTCTTAGTGTGAGTAAACAAAAAAAACGTAAAATTATCGAATATTGGCAAAATGAAGATTAGAATGTTCTTATTATTATTCAATTGGCAAAAGTTATTGAAATGAGACATATTCTATCCAAGGTGAAGTTAAAATACCGAGGGGTTGAATTCAGAGTATGCAATATATGGATATAATGATTAGGTAGGTTACTATTCGACGTCATCTTCTTTTCAGTCGCAAGTCGATACTAATGACTTCTACACGTTCCCAAAAACTACTTTCCTAGCTTTCTACACAACTCCGATATATATAGACTTTATATTTGACTTCAATTTAATGCCATTTCTCGTCATCGGGAAACGTTTCCGATACGAAAATATATTACATTTTGTATATGTCGTAAAAAGTATCACAAATAGGTTTTAATTTGAAATTCAACATTCACCACTGATTACATCTGTAATGATCAGTATATGTGTTTATACCTATATTATATGATCGCTACCAATTAAAAAAAAGACAACGGTTGTGGAGCTGCCCACTCAATCTGATGCCAGGCTTTTACTCCACACTGCTATTGAATGGTTCAAGCCATACAGCTATAATTTATTTTCATGAATTTCAGCCGGAAATCAAGGACGGTTTGGGAATAATTAGTTGAATGTTAGGGACTTCCCCCAATGAATTAGATACAGTCGAGGCCTCCCATATTTGCACGCGGAGTAAGGAACCATTCATTAAGATGGTAATTGTGGACTTGTACTTGAACTTGTGGAAGGCTAGGCTTCGGGTAAACAAGCTACTCAGTCTAAAAACATATTTTTGTTATTAGGGGTCCAAGCCCAGGGGAACTCATTCTTAGATATGAAAAGTTCATCCGTTAAGAAGGATGGCCGCCGTCGACCAATCAAAATGGGTGGATTTTCAATTAACGGGCTTGAACGGAACGTGTTATGAAATATATACTGTATGATATGGAAATCAGAAATATGCCCAAAAAAATGCTCAGAGGTCACGTTGTTTGGTCGCCATCTTGAATTTTGTTAAAAACTTTACGAATTTTGCATGAGCTTATTCTTTTGAGCCCTGAGAGGCACAGCTTCTAATCTGTTGCAATGTATTGGGAAGGCAACGAATCTGTTGCACTGGAATCAAATAACGTAGGTTGGCAAAACAGTTTAGCCGCCATTTTGAATTTCCCTAGTAGTTTCCTGAAAAAAGATGTTCTTCTCTGAAATGACTAAACCGATCTATTTGAAACTTGATCACATGATCGACGAGTCGAGCTCTTCAACGAATACTTATCAGAACGTTGATCCAGAGAAGAAAATGGCCACCATCGACCTATCAATAGCATAGGATTTTCAAGTAACATATTTTTCTGGCGAAAAAGGCTATATATATATGATATTTGACATAATGAGGAGAAGCGTACGGTTCCCAAAGCCAAGAATTAAATCGATTAGCCCGAACGGACCCCCAAGGGCTCGTTGAGTGCGAATTTCACCAATTTTGCAAGGGCTAATCCTCTTGAATCCTGATAGGGACAGATGTCTAGGCTATTGCCGTATATCAGAAAGGCCATGGTCTGTTGTACTGAAAGCAAAAACTGTTGATTGGCTGAACGGCTTGGCAGCTATATTGGATTTAATTCCAAACCTTCTAAGGTCATCTCCCCTGAAACCGCTAAACCCATTGATGCGAAACTTGGCACAAGGGACCAACGGGTCAAGTTCTCTCAATAGACTATTTAAAAACTTTCTGCCTGAAATAAGATGGCTGCCATCGACCAGTCAAAATTGTCGGATTTGAAGTAACGGATTTAGACGGAAACAGTTATGAAATATATACTGTATGATACGGCGATCACGAATATGCAGAGTTTTTGCTCCTATGTCACGTGGTTTGGCCACCATCTTGAATTTTGTGGAAAACTTTACCAATTTTCCAAGGGCTTATTCTCTTGATCCCTGACTTGTACATATTTCTAGGCTACTGTCCTGTATCGGGAAGGCAATGGTCTGTTGCACTGAATGAAAAATACTGTTGATTAGCTGAACGGTTTGCCAGCCACATTCTTGCATAGACATGGAAACTAGGTAATGTGTAGACCTTGCCTCTGGTAGCCGCTTTTAGCAGCTCCAATTTATTTTATTATTGTATTTACGAATCCAGATACCGAAAAGTCATTCTAATTGAATTACATGGAAATTTGATGTTGGCCACCGGGTGGCTTTACGGGTGTGCATGTGGACGGCACCGAATCTGGAGATAATCCTTTAAAGTCCGGAAATGAGATATCAATTAGGTCCAAAATGGCGCCACCTATCCGCATATGTGGACGAACATGGCATGATATTCAGATACTTTGGTAATGTGGGAAGATTTCGTCATTCGAATTTTATCACAATTATTTTTCGGAAACGAAATTTCCAATTGACCCTCAGGTGGCACCACCTATGGGCATGACCAGAAACAGCAAGCGACATCGATTGACATGTACGAAATTCAGAAAGAGTCCATAAAATCATTGTAATTTTTTATATTGTTGAAAAACAAAATATCATATTGTGCCCCATGGGAATATGTAGGTGAAACACAAACACAATAAGCGACATCCTATGGCAATGAATCCACATATCTTTTGAAATAGTTTGTCGTTGTAAGTTTATACACCTGCATGTATGGCGTATGCAGTAGAACACAAACACAAACACACATCCTCTGACAATGTATCCACCTACACAAATTTGGCGAAACTGTCGAGTTTTCTCTAAGAAACCAGAAACAAAAGCTGGATCCAAGTAGTACCATCGATGGATGAATGTGAACGAAACGTAGTCCCAAGCGATATGTTGTGGCAAAGTATTCGAATAGCAAACTTAAGTTATTCTAATTTTGTGATTCCAAAGCCCGGAAACAAAATTGCAGTTTGTCTTCTAGGTGGCGTCAGGCGTGACAGTATGCAGGCGAAAGGTATCTCCATGCCAAATTTGGAAATAGTCCCTCCAGCTTCGTAGTGGCTCATGGTAACATAAAAATACATATGTGAGCGATAACACACAAGGAAGGTGGGACATTGGAACGGGGTAATTTGACAAGAAATGGAATAACATGAATCCCGCCTACTGATTCCATCATTGTGTACTATACAAACTATCACCCACGGTGTTTTACGAGGACTCGTCATTTTACAACCTGGATGACTTTAAATATTTATACGTTGCACATAATGGCGCGCTCCATTAGGTTTTACTTTCTTGCACTTTTGCGAGTAGCATGTTATTCAGGTATAGCCGTCAATTCCGACATTTGGTGACCAGTCTTGTTCTACAAAGACATTTCTCGTTCAGAATGGCAAGGCGCGCGGGACTTGAATGAAATATAGAAGTGTATATAACACAACACGGAATTTATGGACAACAACTTCTTGGTGTATGGGAGCGACGTTTCAGTGCCGATATTTGAACCGTCATCAAGATAAAGGTGTATACAGGGGTAAAAGCGTTCGGTGTCCACTGTTTTCACGTATAATATTGTTCTATTAGCATTTGGAACGCGTTTCAATGACGTTCTCAACGCGTTATATTTTCGTTTCGTTTGCTCCTCAAAGAACGCGTTTATACCTCCTAAGCGCGTTTCATCGTTTATGGGTTCATTTATCTTTCGCTTAGTTTCGCTTGAAACGCGTTTTGCGAATGCGTTCTCGAACGCGTTCGAAACGCGTAAGAAACGCGTTTTGTTGTTGTTGTTGTTGTTGTAGTTGTTAAATAAACATTACCGTCCCTACGGTTGCTTCGTCGGGCGTATACACTGTTTGGTCGGTGCTATATATTTGTACAACGAAGGACCTAAACCACACTCCTTCAACCAACAAGGCAATAATAGAAAAATCGCACAACTGTTGGTTCGGTTGACAAGTTCGTGGTAATACACAATGATGCAGCCTTGGCTGCTCGACCCACACTCGATACCAAGCGAGCAGACCAGAGATGGCTTCAGGATTTTCACCGCAAATTAGCAAACTCAAGGATGAGCATTTACACATATTAAAATATACGCCACATATGTTTATTTCATAACACAGGGGATACTGTGACCGTGAAAAGTCCGGACACGTTGGCCTCCTGACCTGATTGTGGGATTTGAACGAAAGGGAAAACAAATTCATCAACGCGCGTTTCGATCAGAATAAACGCGTTTGATAAGGGAAGCGGGTTCTGATCAACGAAATATTTATGACATCGTAAGCGAATTGAAAGCGTTTCGTTTCCTATAATCGTTTGAAATGCGTTTGTATCGCGTTTACATTTAATTCGGTTCTCTTTTCGTTAGGTCAACCTAATCGAAAATAAGCGAACACCGAAAGCTTTTACCCCTGTGCACCCAAATGCATATACATATTCTATGTTAAGGAATGATAACTAACACGGAATACGGTAGTTAATGGATATGGCCACTCTGATCGAACATATGCTGGGAAAAACTGTGTTCTTTGGGCAAACTATCCCGCTTCACGATCTCTCTTAAAGGTTCCACCAAATGGTCTCCAAATTCCATACTTTTTTATGCTAAAATGTTGTAAGAGGTTATGCGCAATGGTTAATTTACGCACGGTTTAGAGTGGAAAAGTTTATATTTTAGGGCAAGGGCGAAATGTAATTTATTTATGTGATTATTCGATTGTATGAAACTGACGGCCCCTTCCTCCCCCGCCTTGTAAAATAGAATCTCCCAATGAACACCTGCACTTGACACATGCACATTTCACACAACCGTGTTAAAACACTCAATAATTGCACGGTTAGTAAGTTGTTATAGACACAAGTGTTATAAAATTTACATGTAATAGCCGTTCACAAGTCAAAAAAAAAATGAAATTCCCCATTGCCGTGTCTGTTTGGAAACGGCGAAGGTCGCGACCCGCTGACGACACAGTAATTGTAGCGAATGTTCAATAGTCTGTCCATTTTAATTAGTCGTCTACTTTGGAGCTTGTCAATAATCAGCAGTTAACTCTGCATAAATGTTCTTTTTTGCATTTTGTAGAACAAACAGAACTCTACAAAATGACTGTCATTTCACTGTGATATCGATAATATATCACGCTTGAAATAACTTTGTAATTCTCTCCATACAAAACTCCAGTACAGTGGTTTCATGTACCGGGACTCTTACATAGCGGAACGTCATAATGTACTCGCGTTATTCAGCACAAAGGTCAACAATGCCGTGTACGGTCATAGAAGTATGTGCGGTTTATCATTCGGCAATTCCACTGGACATGGGATATAAGCGACACTCCAACGGACCGCCTGTTATTACTGTATTCGGCATATTATTGAATACATTATGACGTCTCCCTATGTAATTGAGGCCCGATACATAAACAGCTTTACTGGAGTTTTATATGGAGTGAATTATAAAGTTATTTCAAGCGTGACATATTATCGATATCACGGAGAAATGGTAACCATTTTGTAGAGTTCAGTTTGTTCTACACGCTGCAAACAAAAATATAAAAAAATGCAGGGTTAACTATTGATTTTTGACAAGCTCAAGACGACTAATTAAAATGGACAGACTTTAGGCGAAATTTCCATTGTAACGTAAACTTTAACAAAATCCTATTTGATGTCCTTTTCGAAAAAAAAATATCAAATTATTCTTTACACAGCTTCTCTGCATGTTTTGATATAAAGCGTGCAGGGGTATATTTGGCAGAAGCGTTGACGTCAATTTGACCACAAATTTCATGTTCAGTCACCTTTGCTATTTTTGCTATAGGAAATGGCCATGTGGTCATGTTGTTCTGACATTGTACACAATTAACCCTAGCTGACCTGTGCGGCTTGAACTGTATCCTAGTCTTGGTGGGGTAGTCATTTTGCCTCCCTATAAATATGTTCGTTATCCCTAAGGCTATCTGTGGGTCAAGCTCTATCAGAAAATGTTGAACAAAAATATTTAAGATGGTTACCCTGACGTTATATTAAAGAATGCATTTTCGACCGATTTTTGTTTTATTGATGCAATTTTATTCACAAAAATGTAACTTAAAATTAGAAACTAGTTATGACATAAAATACCTTTGGGAACATCTGTACAAAACCAGGCAAATACTTTGGAAGAAAAACAACGAAATTGATACTCTTCTACTAAAATCACCGATGACCCTCTGCTTAAAATGATCACCATATGGTGAGTTCACAAATTCACGAGGTTTCATTGAATTTTTTTCCTTTCGGGGCACCAGAGTAATTTTCACCGCCCCCTCAAAAACCCTGAATGAGTAATCATTTCACGTTTTCCCCATTTTACAATCGCCACCAACAATCAGTAGGTCGTACCACATAGTACCAATTAGGTACCACAGAGTATCAAATAGGTACCACATGGTACCAAATAGGTACCACACAGTACCATCGGTACCACATAGTCTCCTCAAAGCATCGCTTTTATGTTTAGCAGGAACAAAATCATCACAGCACTGCCAAAAATACCCTAAAATTTTCTTGAAATAAGATAATTCTACTCAAAATAAGTTAAATTTTAAGATTTTTCCTCTTGTTTAAGTAAAATATACTCACGCTCTCACGCAGCTATATCAAAATCTCACGCATCTGGGCATTTTCATGAAATTATTTCTAAAATAACCAAGAATCCTTCGAAATTGCTCCAGTTTGCATAAAAAGGACTCCGTGATTTCAAATTTTTCCTAGACTTGGTTGTAAAGTATCCATTTATAGCCTCCGTGAAGGGTGAAATGTACAATGGTAGGATGTTATTTGAAACAAAAATGCGAAAAACTGTATGAAATAACACCTATAGAAATTCGCATTTCTGAGGGGCTCGTATCTCCTGGGCGGATATACTGAAATCTCACGCCTTGGCAAAATTATAACTTGAGAGGTCTGCAGCTCTGGTTTATGAAAGTCCAAAACAATGATAAATTAAGCAGTAGAACCATGGATATTGTCTTCGTCGGCATATTAATGTATGTGTTTAGTTTATAGATGCTAGTACTTCCTAATCTGGTAAGCGAGTAACCGGCAAATCAAGTTGCAATGTATCTTGATAGATGCATTAGTTCAGGCGGGTTTCGATTCCGTTAAGGTATCATTCGAATATCACTTAACAAAGGGCTCATATAAATGACTTACCTGTACGTGTTGTCAGCACAGGCCGGATAGAAGCAGCACATATAACTGTCAATACAAAAATCATAACTTTGATCTTAAGAAGTCCTTTGCTTCTGAGTGTGTTCCTTGATAACTTGGCCATCGTTATCTATGATCCTCTAGCAATCTAATCCGGAGGAGAGAACACCGATCGTAGCAAAATGTAGAGGATACCTGAATTTCCTTATCTTGGTTATGGGTGTAAGTTTGTCGTTCTCAACCAAAAAGCTCCTGATTCACCACTAGATAACGATGCAGCAGATTCGAGCGCTCGGAACTCACAACAGAAACTTTCCCTGCTAAACACAGGATACGTGGAATTTGTCGGTTCCTTCTCGATGTTTTATCTCCTGGATTTGTAGAAGGACTGATTTCGCTCACCGCTCATGGATTCCCTTCGCCGCATTCACAGGTACTGCCACAAAGACCCGATACAGGCAGCTTTAATTAGATCCGCCAGCCGATAGGAACGGGTGCACGTCAAAACTCGGCGTGGGAAGATGTCGTAGCTCTTCCTGAAATGCTCCAAAAGTTATATCTGTATTTCCTGAAGAGAAATTAAGCGGATTTGATAATTTTCTTTCCGAGCACGTTACAGGAGTGTTGTTCAATTTATTTTTAAGGGTTTTAGCAAAATGTTTTCCAGCGATCTGTTTATTCCGCAAATATCTGTTTTAAAATGTTCGGTTCCTTCCAGAGGAAATCAATTCCATTCGAATCACGAGCGATGGGTAAATACAGATATGGAAAAGGAAACGTTGAAGGAAATCACTTGTCACGAATATTTCACTCGTCTCTCCCCTCGACGGTTATTAAAACAAAACAAAAGGAAACTGCGGCACTAATGTTAGAATTGCCGCCGATGAAACGAGAAAACTGCTCATTCTATCCGCTGGACAAAGGTAAACGTTACGAAATGACAGTTTCCTTGGATCTCTCGAAAGTGGATGTAGAAAAATCGAGTTTCTTGTCCGTATTCCGCACTTGGTTTCCGGGTCGGCTTTTATACAGACATGTAAAACCTATAAGCTAATCGATTTTATTGGCTGGCAGAGCCAACGCGCTGACAAATCGTAAAAGCTGTATTTTCTGATTAAATATCCTAATTTGATAGACGCGCAGGAGGCCCACGTCTGAGCCCACGTAGTTAATCCCACAGTCCTAGATGTTCCATATACAAACAGCCTTTATAATATCTAGTTCTAGCCAACAAAGGTGGTCAGAAACTGGGGTCGCACCCGATCTCCAATCACGGACCCACAGATCACGTTGAGATCAAAAAGAGAAACTTTGAGCTGGATTGTTTTAACTCCCTCTGTGCCGGCATTTTGAACAGTTCCAAGCAGCTGGCATCAATTAACACTGTCATGAACATCAGTGAAGCGAACATATACTTATCATCGCCTACACAGTTTCAAAGATAATACACCAAGCTTTCGAACAAGATTTAATATGATGAAAATATTTATCCAGAAAGTCTTTATTCTGCATGCCAACGACTGGCAATCATTAATTGAACTATATTTCTATTTCAACTGTACCGATACGGTACAGAGAGGGTTAATATAGCTTATCATAAAATTCCAGGCTTACTTGCGCCATCGCTAAAGTATCCCGGGGAATGCTCTGTAAAGTATTCCGGAGACTGCTCGTGCCACAAGATTCCGGAATGGTTTACATGGCATCATTTATTTGCTCAAAAGCTTTACAAAAGCATGGAGCACAACCTAGCTAAATAATATATAGCCCTCACGAGTATGAGGGCTATAGGTCGGCCCCAGTCACCTCCAGCGAGGGGTTTAGATAATTTTATTACGAATCACCCACCTCTGAAACTGCCGTACATCTAATCCCTATCCCCTCCTGCGTACTATTTTAAAATCTTGCCCACTATTGTGAAATAGTAACGAAGATATCGCCGTCTGAATTTTCCAGTCGACAACTTCCACTTTATACGCGCCATGTTCAATTGCAAACGGCCCAGCACACATATTATACCGTGACGTCACCACCATGGCGCGTAGAGAGTTGAAGTTTTCGAATGGGAAATTCAGACGGCGATATATGCGTCACTATTCACAATAGTGCGCAAGATTTTAAAATAGTGCGCAGGAAGGGATAGAGATTAGATGTACGGCAGTTTCAGAGGTGGGTGATTCGTAATAAAATTATCTAAAACCCTCGCTGGAGGTGACTGGGGCCGACCTATAGCCCTCATACTCGTGAGGGCTATATAATATTTAGCTAAGCACAACCATCATAACTGTACATGAATTTACATGGCGGGTAACTATCAAAATATAACTGCATACAATGTCTTATAAATTTAACTAACTTTAAAACTGTCCTTCTGTTCCCATGTAGCAGAGCAATGAACTGATTAATGTCTTGATGTCTTGTATAATATGCCGGTATAAGTTCCTTCCATTTTTCCAGTAGAGTTGGGCATTCTATTAAAAAATGAAATTCATTTCCCACATGACCGGTGTTACGCAGTTTACATACTCTCATATCCAGCTAGCAATATTTGTATATCTTCCTGTCTCATTTGGCAAACAGTGGTTTACAGTACGACATTGGCAAAGAGTTATGTAATCTCGTGCTGATAAATAGTTAGAATAACCCTCAAAATAAAAATCAGATTTAAATAATCGGTATAAGTAACATTTTGGACTTTCAAATAATTTAAGTACTTTTCCAGTATTGTCTATACTGATCTTGTAGTTTCAACTTTACCTCATTTTGTATCCATTTACCTCGCTGATGTATTTTCATGTTTACTTCGACATCATTGCCCCTAGAATATGTTGAATCCATTAAGATCGTTCCGCCAAATTAGCTTTCGATTATCTTCTTTCATTCGCATTGTTCCTGCCTCAAACTACATAATAGTAATTGACTTTGCTAATTAGAATAATTTTCATATAATAATTATTTTTTGGTATATTTAGCAGGTGATATTGATATCAATTGTCGAGAATAACCGTTGTTTTCTTTAAGAAAACCATCTGAACTGAAGTGAAGATATTCTGATAAGGCGAGAGAAATTGCGGTTTATTAACTCCGACGCTGAATATAGCACCCATCAAGGTTAAAGATGTAATGAGCCTCAAAATGTACTGGAAACGTTCTTTATTGAACTCCACGAGGGTGCCATATGTTAAGACAGGTACAAAATAAACCACATTTAAACACATATAACTTGTCCCCTTTACGAGAAAATGGAAGCAAATTGAACGTCGAAAATAAATAACATGGCATTCCGTTTATATTTAGCCCTCTGTGTCAGCAAAATAAGGAGAACCGTTGACATTAGAACCTTGAGTTTTGGCCGCAGGTGTTCAGTATTCAAATTCTTCACTCAAACTGACTGACTGATTCATTACCGGACAATTTACACATGAGAGCCTACTTCGTAGGAACATGAATATTTGCTGGTATTTCTCTCGATTTTGTATGATATCTGTTACCATGCCTGAGCTTCCCCCCCTTGACGCCACTAACCAGTTATTTCGCTTATTATAGTGGGGAAATAGTGTCATAATTATTCTATCAGTCAATGCATACAGCCTTATTTGAAAATTCAGCTTCGTGTTATGGTACTAATTCAGATCTTTGAGAGGTATGAAAATTAAATTTTTGATCTGTTACTTCCTCTGTCTTTTTGCACGAGTGGAGTGACCGGTGTTTTCATAGTTGCGGCTATTAAACATATTTCCTACATCACACAAATCACTGTAGTTGTGTTATACAGATTTATTCTTATTGTCTGCTTCTTTGAGTAGTAAATATTTTTTGTCATTTGTCGGTAGATCGCTTTGCCAGAAGGTGTAAATTAATTTATCAAAAAACCGGACGAGAAGGGAGCAGGCATTAACATTTAGGCTTATTTTCAACTTTCGTCATATTTAATTGAATCATCAAATGATTTGCTGATATCAGCAAACAGTCGATCTGCTGATATCACCTAATCATTTGGTAATATCACTGAATCATTTGCAGATATCAGCAAATCGACTGAGTTTCTGATATCAGCAAATCATTTGATGATATGTGCAAAACATTTGATGATATCAGCAAATCATTTGATGATATTAAATCATTTGAAGATATCAGCAAATATTCAATGATATCAACAAAAGCCGAATAGAAAGTAAAAGGGCTTGCCATACGGTCTATAGGTCGTAGACTGCAAAATATCCACCTACATGTGTATGTTAACCGGCTATGATACACAAATAATGCATGTTGTATAGTGGGGCACGACGATTTCTCTGCTCGAGAAAGCATTTTTCGAAAACCAACAAACAACCGTGTCCCATTCTAGAACATGCAATAATTGTCTTATTATACCGAGTGCTTGATAAACAATAACTGGGTAATTAGTTCAACTAAAACTGACTTGGTCGGCCTTGTACCTATGTTTCCAAATAGCCGTACCGATAAGTCAGTTCCGGGCAAGGCTTTGGTGTAAGACCTCCCATTGAAAAGATAATATCCTGGACAAAAGACTGACAATACAACTTGCAGCAGATCCTTTGTCAATTATATTTCGTGAGTCTTACACCAAATCCTTGCTTATTTATGACGTGCGATGAAGTCCGACGCGTTTTATCACTGAAAAATTAGCACAACGCTGTGACGAGGAACATCGCAAGATAGATAACCAATATCATGGGACTTCATGATTTACAAAGGGACATGTACTTTCATCCAATGAAAATACAACGAAATTACATGAGGTACAATTTTATTTGTGATGGCCTCTATGTATGTTTGTATTGTGTTGTATTGTATTGTATTGTATTGTATCCTATTCTATTGTCTTGTCTTGTCGGGTCTTCTATTGTCTTGTCTTGTGATGCCATGTGTTACTTGGAAACGAATAATAAAAATAAAAACAAAAATGCTCGGACTCAATTTATTTCTAAAAAGCACTGTGTGCCTTACCTAATACATTCTATGTATAACCGCAATTGTATATCCCCACTCTTGGTACCCTACTGTCGCACATTCCAGTCATCTCTCAAACAAAATATCGTCTTACATTTAACCAGGAGAATATTCAAGGCGATAGTTTCCACGAACTATTCTTTATACGTGTATTAGCTCATGGAATTGGTAGACACATTATTTCGCATTGTTTCCATGTCATCTTCATCAAAATAGGAACTATCGAATTCACCATAACGCAGGAAATGTTTTACAGATATAAGCGAGACTTTTCAGGTAATAAAAATGAATCCAAGATCTGTGTTACGGATAAATATATATATATCGCTTTTCTTTGACAGAAGGCGATTCGTCGACTGAACAAAATCCATTAATGCCATTTTTTTTGGATAAATATCTTATTCATCGAATATCAGTCAAATATTCCCTTACCTGTCGTTCTGATGATCAGCACTTCAACCCCACACAAAGGCCATGATAATCTTGTGCGATCTTATTGTATACAGCTACAATCAGCTACGCCGCGCTGGCGGATTGGAAATTGGCTATCAATACATTCATATACTTCTCAATTATGGGATGAAAAGGGCGCACCAAATAGGTCTGGGTCTTGCTTTGTCACGAAGATAGTCGACTAATGAACGACCTTTGAACAAGCCATCTTATGTAGAAACATCACCTTTAGAAGTCGTTTAATTACAATCGTCTTTTGACTGTAGAAAATCCTGTCACCGTTCGCACACAAGGTTGACAATACAACGCAGAACTTATTTCACGCGGCCATTGGTTGCCATCTGAGTTATTGTTCCTATAACACACCTTTGCAAACCTGTACTTAAAACATTTACTCAGTTTCTCAAAATTAATCCCCTACTACCGGAATGAATGGGCCGGATTTTTTCATGCACACAACGAACGTCGTGTATTTCGCTCTTGATTTTTTTTTCCAATTCTGTGGACTATTTAGGATGAATCAATCATTCATCGATGACCGTGGTGTGTAACATGTGAAATATTTAGGATGAATATATCGTAGTCATTGTCTGACCGTGCTGTGTAACACGTGGGATATTTATAGGCTGACTCAATCGTTTTCATCGACTGAACGTGTTGTGTAACACGTGAAATATTTAGGATGAATCTATCGTATTCAGTAAGTGGCCGTTTTGTGTAACACGTGAAATATTTAGGATTAAAAAGTCATATTCATTGACTGGCTGTGTTGTGTAACCGATGTAATAAAGTCTGGATTTTGAACACGAATACTTTATTACTTCCAGACCAGATTCACTGGTGTTAGGGGCGAAGATGAAATTATACATTGGTGGACAGGATGCCAGGTACATTCTTGTTCCTTCGAAGTAGGCTCTCATTTGCAAATTGTCTGGTAATGAGTGAGTCAGTCCATCCGAATCTTTTCTCCGGAAAAACTAAGGAGAACCGTTGACATTAGAACCTTGATTTTTGGCATGAATGTGCATTAGGGGACTGTTACCAGTAAGTTCTAAGTTGTTGTTGAAATAAAATGAACCTAAGAATAAAATAATAAAAAAAGATATAAAATAGCCAGTGGTTGGCTTATGCCACCGATGGAATTGTGCTAAAATGTGTGCTGTGAGGCGAAAACTACAGGTTATATAGGGGATTGAAATCAAGTACCCGGATAATTCTGTATAGTAGTTTGCAGCGCCCTCTATTCAATATGATTGGTTGAAATTATAGTAGCCCGTATGAGAAGACTAATATTTTGCAGCGCCCTCTATTTAATTCTGATTAGTTGAAAATTCTCGGCTGCACATGCGTATTGTTATAATTAAACTGTCCACCAAGCAGTGAAGGTGTGAGGCCTGAAATAAGCTCAGTCGTCAAAGAGAGAGAGAAAGAGAGAAAAAAATAAGCGTCGTAATCGGTGAATAAATGACTCAACAAATAAGGGTCATGTATTAGACGAATATCAACGTAGACGAGCGCGTACCAAGTGCTCTCTAAGGTGTGCTTGCCTACTGTATACAGTTTTAATGGCCGGTAGTAGGCCAGATAGTTTTATATTCAATCTATCATAAAGATTTCCAATAAACTGTATAGTTGAATGTGCAGAAGGCGAATATGGAATGATTAGTGGCAAATGTGAAGATCGTTTTGGTACTTTTTTACACCTAGGCGTGTGGAAGAGTTGAATAACATCGCTTTTAATTTTCCGAAGTTTACGATCAGGATAGCCTCTTTTTCTTAGTGCCTGAATCAAAATAGAGCAAGCCAACTGATAATCGCATACATTATTACAAATACGCAAAAATCGCAAAAACTACGATTTAACGATGCCCGGGAAAATATAATGCGGATGAAAGGAACTCCGATGCAGCAACTGGTGGCTGTCTGCGGGCTTGAAATAAACTTTAGTATCTAAAATGTCCATGGAATTGAATCGGCTGCCTTTATATACCATAACATCAAGAAATGGAAGAGAATGTAACTGCAGGTTGCTCTGTAAGCGGATATTGGGGTTTTGTGAGTTCAAAATACCAACGAAAACATGAAAATCGTCAATACTACCGCCCCAAATTCCAAAGATGTCGTCTATGTAACGTTTCCAAAGAAGTGGTTTAATAGGACATTCTAAGAGAGCCTTATTCTCTCATCTGGCCATATACATATTAGCATAGCTGGACGCAAAACGCTTGCCCATGGCCGTCCCTTTGATTTGAAGATAGTTGGAGTGGTCGAATACAAAATCATTGCGATTAAGAGAAATATCAAGTAACTTCATAAACAATGAATCGTTCCGACGGGTAGACGGATTTTTTGCTAATGTATCAGCTATAATCTGGAGGCCATCGTTAGTGTCAATATTGGTGTATAATGATTCAACATCCAATGTGAAGAGAAAAATATTGGAAGAGAACGAATGGGATGATAAAATGTCAAGGAAATGGGGTGTATCCCGGAGATAACTGGCGTGTTGTTGAGAGATAGGATTGAGACACAAGTCTAGATACTCCGCTACTCTTGCTGATTCACTTCCAGAGTCACACACAATCGGTCTCCCTTTCGGCATTCGAGGTTGGGGCCACGAGTATATGTCTTTGTGTATCTTTAGTAGCAAATAAAATGCTCTGGGGCGATATTGACTCGAATCAGTCATATATGAATATTCTTGTCTGGAAGTGAATCAGCAAGAGTAGCGGAGTATCTAGACCTATGTCTCAATCCTATCTCTCAACAACACGCCAGTTATCTCCGGGACACACCCCATTTCCTTGACATTTTATCATCCCATTCGTTCTCTTCTAATATTTTTCTCTTCACATTGGATGTTGAATCATTATACACCAATATTGACACTGACGCTGGCCTCCAGATTATAGCTGATACATTAGCAAAAAATCCGTCTACCCGTCGGAACGATTCATTGTTTATGAAGTTACTTGATATTTCTCTTAATCGCAATGATTTTGTATTCGACACTCCAACTATCTTCAAATGATAGGGACGGCCATGGGAAAGCGTTTTGCGCCCAGCTATGCTAATATATATATGGCCAGATGGAAGAATAAGGCTCTCTTAGAAAGTCCTATTAAACCACTTCTCTGGAAACGTTACATAGACGACATCTTTGGGATTTGGGGCGGTAGTATTGACGATTTTCATGTTTTCGTTGGTATTTTGAACTCACAAAACCCCAATATCCGCTTACAGAGCAACCTGCAGTTACATTCTCTCCCATTTCTTGATGTTATGGTATATAAAGGCAGCCGATTCAATTCCATGGGAATTTTAGATACTAAAGTTTATTTCAAGCCCACAGACAGCCACCAGTTGCTGCATCTGAGTCCCTTTCATCCGCATTATACTTTCCCGGGCATTGTTAAATCGCAATTTTTGCGATTTTTGCGTATTTGTAATAATGTATGCGATTATCAGTTGGCTTGCTCTATTTTGATTCAGGCACTAAGAAAAAGAGGATATTCTGATCGTAAACTTCGGAAAATTAAAAGCGATGTTATTCAACTCTTCCACAAGCCTAGGTGTAAAAAAGTACCAAAACGATCTTCACATTTGCCACTAATCATTCCATATTCGCCTTCTGCACATTCAACTATACATTTTATTGGAAATCTTTATGATAGATTGAATA
Organism: Hanleya hanleyi; assembly: GCA_036873755.1. NCBI lineage: Eukaryota > Metazoa > Mollusca > Polyplacophora > Lepidopleurida > Hanleyidae > Hanleya > Hanleya hanleyi. The sequence continues at coordinate 72,483 of JAVTVY010032910.1, forward strand.
TGAAACTATCTGGCCTACTACCGGCCATTAAAACTGTATACAGTAGGCAAGCGAACCTCAGAGAGCACTTGGTACGCGCTCGTCTACGTTGATATTCGTCTAATACATGACCCTTATTTGTTGAGTCATTTATTCACCGATTACGACGCTTATTTTTCTCTCTCTCTCTTTGACGCTGAGCTTATTTCAGGCCCCACACCTTCACTGCTTGGTGGACAGTTTAATTATAACAATACGCATGTGCAGCCCAGAATTTTCAACCAATCAGAATTAAATAGAGGGCGCTGCAAAATATTGGTCTTTTCATACGGGCCACTATAATTTCAACCAATCATATTGAATAGAGGGCGCTGCAAACTACTATACAGAATTATCCGGGTACTTGACTTCAATCCCCTATTAAACCAGTAGTTTTCGCTTCACAGCACACATTTTAGCACAGTTCCATCGGCGGCATAAGCCAACCACTGGCTATTTTATTTCCTTTTTTATGATTTTATTCTTAAGTTCATTTTATTTCAACAACTCCTATAAACCTCGAAATTGGCAAAAAATGTCCTAATGCCGCCTAACACCATGAAATGCGCTTAATTAGGTCAATGTCAGTGTGATCTCACCAAATTGGGTCAAGGTCAATGTGACCTGCTTTCTGACCCAATTTCTGACCTAATTATGTGACCTAGAAACCGCGACATAAGGTGACCTATAAACCTCGAAATTGGCAAAAGCATGTTCTAATGTCTCCTAAGACCATGGAAATGCGCCTAATTAGGTCAATGTCAGTGTGACCTGACCTAATTGGGTCAAGGTCAAGGTGACCTACTTTCTGACCCAATTTCGGACCTAATTAGGTGACCGAGAAATCTCGACATTGGCAAAAACATGTCTCAATGCCTCCTACGACTATGGAAATGGTCAGTCTTAGGTGAAGGTACACACTCAAATCATATCAAACCCTACTTCGTAGGTCCTGTGACGTTAGTCACATTACTCATGTATAAAATACAATTTGCAAATAATAATTTATATATAGGGTCGGCTAATCCAGCTTGCAGTATCGGCCGTTGACAACAGCTGGTTCGTATTCGTTGATATTTAGTCAGATGGATTGAAATTATTCACGAAGCACACACAGTACTTATAAGTAAATAAGCAGAAGATTGTCAAACTCTCGTTCGGACTTGCACGCTTATACCAATGCCATAGCCCGCTGAATAAACCTTCTTAAATTAATCAATACCTCTTTCAACGGGTTATTGAACAAATTCTTTGTCTTAAACTCGTTCGGATATTTATAATAATATGATGGTATATATCTATTTCTGAGTTTCTCAAGTCGGGTACATTAAAATAAAATATGAGATTCATCCCCAATATCTCCGTTATTACGTAATGTACATACTTTATTCCGGCGAACGGTACCAATCCACAGACCTGTTTCAATTGGGAGCCTATGATTGGATGTTCGTTTGGACCTCGTACGTTAAGATGGACAAACCGCCCCAGGTGGGGTACGATTGTAGATGAAAAATGAAACTTAAAATATGAAATGCTCGTCTCAATTAGTATAAACTATGACATTTTTTAAAACTGTTTTTGAAATATTGGGAGCTTGAGTGCCGTGGTTTTTCAACAAGAGCTCCCCAAACTTGTAGGTTTGTGTGAAATTGACAGTTTTGGGTTGAAAAAGTACGGTTTGCCTATCTGTAAATATATGAAGATAAACTATAACCACAAAAATATTCACACAAAACAGTCCTCTTTTGATTCCCTAGTTGTTCAGCAAAGCACGTTTTGGTTATCGTTTATTTTCATATAAAAAATTAAACTTTATGGAATATTGTTTGTGGTCATTTAGTGTTGAATTTCAAATACGATAATTCGAGCAACGTTATATGTACGAGTATGAGCTGGTCGAATTGATAGAGTCGCGAGAAAAGTTATCGTTTTGACTGAATGATCTGCTGGATCGAATCCCAAAATATTCGTCTAAAATCTTTTAATAAATTTATGCATTTTTCGATTTTTCACCATGATTACAATATATATGAGAATATTTGTTAGTAGAAAGAATGAGTGGAAATGGTCTATATCTAAAGATATATGATTCAGCAAGTGTTGCAAAATATTCTCTTCCCGTGCTTGCTCAGCCCGCGTGATTGGAGAATTGCACACAACAATATCTGGACTGATTTGATCAACTTAGTATTTAGTAGTATCAGAATTAAGTGGTCTCAGGTAACTAGTTCTGTGCGTTGAATTCATACATAAATATGTATATATATGTCCATGATGAAGAATATGTACTACCGTTTGGGATGTAAGCGATATCAACAATGGTCTTGCCATTAAGGCCAAATGATAATATTATCTGTTGACCAATCATAATGGCTAAATAGACAAATGCAGTTCACGGACATAGCGCATCTATTTTAATCCTTATCGACAAAAGTTCTACCATCAGTAAAGACGTGGCACATGTACAGCTGGTGATCAGCGTAAACCCAAAAGAAACTGGTCGTGCACCAGTTACTATGGGCACGATGAATTAAGAGCATATGCATTCGAGACAGTATGTCGGAACCTCTTCCCACTTCCCTTATATGCGTTGTAATTTAAACATTGCTGATTATCCTTATTCACCACATTGTGCGTGGTTGCCTAACGCACAGAAGGTTTATTTACAGTTTTTTGCACACGCCAAAAACAAAAATGACCCTACGAGAGTTGCTGTTGGTTCTCTTAAAAAGAATGGGACTTGCGGCCACTCAGCTCAGCGAGTGACGAGTAAAATCTATTCATTTTATTTCCGTATTCAAATTTTCATTGATGCAATTAACGGCATTAACGTAACAGGGAAGGCACGAAGATATCATATAACAGAATCAATCCAATAATCCGTGTATGAGGTCAGGTCTGCTGTCGGATTTGGAGTTCTCTATAGATACCAGTCCGCTTAAGGAATCGCTAAGAATAACGGTGGAAACCGGTCGGTTCTGAAGAACCCATTCGAGGGCCTTGATTATGGCGACTAATTCAGTGGTGTATACAGACATATTGTCTGGTAGTTTGAAACCTTCGTGAATGTCAAGTTCTGGTATAACGAATGCAGAACCTGTATTGTGACTTGTGTTTTTGGAGCCGTCTGTATATATTTTCAAGCGATTTTTCCAATGTGTGTCAATATATTCGAGGGCAGTGACCCTTATATGCTCTGGGTTGTCCTGTTTGGTGATGTAGCTATGTATATTCGTGTCCACGTGTGGTGTGATTAGTTGCCATGGTGGTCTATTGACCTTGTCAGTGTCAGAGATACAAGAGATAGGAATGTCGTGTTCTTGGAATAATCGTTCTATCGTGTAACCGAGTGGTGCGGAGTCTTTTTCCCATTTCGCTTTTAGGAATTCGTATTCGGTTTTTAAACCATATTTGGAAACGTTACATAGATGACATCTTTGAGATTTGGGGCGGTAGTATTGACGATTTTCATGTTTTCGTTGGTATTTTGAACTCACAAAACCCCAATATCCGCTTATAGAGCAACCTGCAGTTACATTCTCTTCCATTTCTTGATGTTATGGTATATAAAGGCAGCCGATTCAATTCCATGGGAATTTTAGATACTAAAGTTTATTTCAAGCCCACAGACAGCCACCAGTTGCTGCATCGGAGTTCCTTTCATCCGCATTATACTTTCCCGGGCATTGTTAAATCGCAGTTTTTGCGATTTTTGCGTATTTGTAATAATGTCTGCGATTATCAGTTGGCTTGCTCTATTTTGATTCAGGCACTAAGAAAAAGAGGCTATTTTGATCGTAAACTTCGGAAAATTAAAAGCGATGTTATTCAACTCTTCCACAAACCTAGGTGTAAAAAAGTACCAAAACGATCTTCACATTTGCGACTAATCATTCCATATTCGCCTTCTGCACATTCAACTATACATTTTATTGGAAATCTTTATGATAGATTGAATATGAAACTATCTGGCCTACTACCGGTCATTAAAACTGTATACAGTAGGCAAGCGAACCTCAGAGAGCACTTGGTACGCGCTCGTCTACGTTGATATTCGTCTAATACATGACCCTTATTTGTTGAGTCATTTATTCACCGATTACGACGCTTATTTTTCTCTCTCTCTCTTTGACGACTGAGCTTATTTCAGGCCCCACACCTTCACTGCTTGGTGGACAGTTTAATTATAACAATACGCATGTGCAGCCGAGAATTTTCAACCAATCAGAATTAAATAGAGGGCGCTGCAAAATATTGGTCTTTTCATACGGGCCACTATAATTTCAACCAATCATATTGAATAGAGGGCGCTGCAAACTACTATACAGAATTATCCGGGTACTTGACTTCAATCCCCTATATAACCAGTAGTTTTCGCTTCACAGCACACATTTTAGCACAGTTCCATCGGTGGCATAAGCCAACCACTGGCTATTTTATTTTCTTTTTTATGATTTTATTCTTAAGTTCATTTTATTTCAACAACTCCTATAAACCTCGAAATTGGCAAAAAATGTCCTAATGCCGCCTAACACCATGAAATGCGCTTAATTAGGTCAATGTCAGTGTGACCTCACCAAATTGGGTCAAGGTCAATGTGACCTGCTTTCTGACTCAATTTCTGACCTAATTATGTGACCTAGAAACCTCGACATAAGGTGACCTATAAACCTCGAAATTGGCAAAGGCATGTTCTAATGTCTCCTAAGACCATGGAAATGCGCCTATTTAGGTCAATGTCAGTGTGACCTGACCTAATTGGGTCAAGGTAAGGGTGACCTACTTTCTGACCCAATTTCGGACCTAATTAGGCGACCGAGAAATCTCGACATTGGCAAAAACATGTCTCAATGCCTCCTACGACTATGGAAATGGTCAGTCTTAGGTGAAGGTACACACTCAAATCATATCAAACCTTACTTCGTAGGTCCTGTGACGTTAGTCACATTACTCATGTATAAAATACAATTTGCAAATAATAATTTATATATAGGGTCGGCTAATCCAGCTTGCAGTATCGGCCGCTGACAACAGCTGGTTCGTATTCGTTGATATTTAGTCAGATGGATTGAAATTATTCACCAAGCACACACAGTACTTATAAGTAAATAAGCAGAAGATTGTCAAACTCTCGTTCGGACTTGCACGCTTATACCAATGCCATAGCCCTTTGAATAAACCTTCTTAAATTAATCAATACCTCTTTCAACGGGTTATTGAACAAATTCTTTGTCTTAAACTCGTTCGGATATTCATAATAATATGATGGTATACATGTATATCTATTTCTGAGTTTTTCAAGTCGGGTACATTAAAATAAAATATGAGATTCATCCCCAATATCTCCGTTATTACGTAATGTACATACTTTATTCCGGCGAACGGTACCAATCCACAGACCTGTTTCAATTGGGAGCCTATGATTGGATGTTCGAAATTTAGCATGCTATGTCTCAGTCCAGGAGGCAATACAGTGAGGTAATTTTCTAAATAAATCTGTTGTTTAAATATTTTGGAAAACACACAATTTATTAAATTCTTCATGACAGTTTTGGATATACTGTTCAGTTTAATTTTGTCTTAGGATTGACTTTACAGTACTAAATTGCTGAGAGACCCATACATATCTTGAACCACAGTCATTTCATATCGATTCTATCTTATTTAACCATGGCGATTTACCTGAGAGATTACACCTTAGAATGTGATAAATTAAACTAGAGAGTATTTCATGATTTTTGCCCAAAATGTAATCATACGTACGCAAATATCAATTGCAATAGGGGCCTTACGTAGTTCCGCGTAAACAATAACACTAGGGGTACAAAAATTCTAAATACTTTTTTTTACAGAAGAACAATTTCATCTTTTTATTATCATCAATTTTCCCATAACCCAATATTTCGCTAGAATATAACAAGACTGTCTTAAATATTTTTCAAACAATTTAACTTGCAGTCAATTGGTAAATCCATATTTCTGACTTATTTCAACACACCAAACATTGCTTTAGTAGCTTGTGAGACAAGGTGTTATTAGCAGATAAGGATTTTCCATTTTTTTCTTCTAAATGATATGCCCAAATAAGTATAAACATCAGATATTCCAAGAAGATTATCATCAAGATAGAATTTCGCTTTCTGCCCTTACCAAATATCACTATTTTGGTTTTCGATAGATTTCTCATGTGTCGGTCTCCACATTAATGTAATGGGGTCTGTGACTGGCGTGTTTTTCTCCACATTGATGTAATAAGAACTGTCTCTGAGATGTCCTTCTCCAAATTAATGTAATAGGAACTGTGTCTGAGGGGTCGGTCTCCACATTAATGTAATGGGACCTGTGTCTGAGGTGTCCTCCACATTAATAAAATAGGACCTGCCTCAGATGTCGGTTTCCACATTAATGTAATAGGACCTGTGTCGGAGGAGTCCTTCTCCACATTAATAAAATAGGGCCTGCCTCAGGTGTCGGTCTCCACATTAATGTAAAAGGGCCTGTGTCTGAGGTGTCCTTCTCCACAATAATAAAATAGGACCTGCCTCATGTGTCGGTCTCCACATTAATATAATAAGAACTGTGTCTGAGGTGTCGGTCTCCACATTAATGTAATAGGACCTGTGTCTGAGGTGTCCTTCTCCACATTAATAAAATAGGACCTGCCTCAGATGTCGGTCTCCACATTAATGTAATAGGACCTGTGTCCGAGGAGTCCTTCTCCACATTAATAAAATAGGACCTGCCTCAGGTGTCGGTCTCCACATTAATGTAATAGGACCTGTGTCTGAGGTGTCCTTCTCCACAATAATAAAATAGGATCTGCCTCGTGTATCGGTCTCCACATTAATGTAATAAGAACTGTGTCTGAGGTGTCCTTCTCCACATTAATGTAATAGGACCTGTGTCTGAGGTGTCCTTCTCCACAATAATAAAATAGGACCTGCCTCAGATGTCGGTCTCCACATTAATGTAATAGGACCTGTGTCTGAGGTGTCCCTCTCCACATTAATGTAATTGGACCTGTCTCGGGTGTCGGTCTCCATCTTAACTGGGAGCTAAATTTGAGTACATTTCCTCTGACATCCTCATCGCCTTTGACTTAAAATCCTACTCCATGTTTGTCCGCGCCCTGTATGGTAAGTAATGACTCCAAATACACAGAATCTCTGATCTCAAGTAAAATGCGAGCTACGAATCCCGATTTTCGAGATATTTGGTGATGATTGTGAACGAGGCAGGAGATTGTCGATCTGCATGGTACAATCTTTCCGCGAAATCACAACTAAAAATTGCATGTCAATAAGCAACGATGGACTTACGATAGCTGACAGATGACGCAACGGATGTTGGATCCGTAAAGGAGGTGTTCGCTTTAGGTGGATATTTTTCCCTTCAGAGTCGCTCTCTACTGCTCTATTGTCTCGCTCCGAGCCGGCCGGTAAAGTGTGACGTAATGCTGAGGTGTTTCCCAACTCCTTGGCAGACAGGCGAGGCCGGTCTAATGGGAAATTCTGGTTCATATTCTTATACGGTTACCATTAGTATTTTCATGAACGACCCAGATATCTACGAACAATAATCAGTTATATTAATATATAAACCGACTCAAAAACTGAAAAATCACTGCCAAAAGTTCGGCGAACAATAATTAAGGAAGTCACTGCAAAAAAAACAAAAAAAAAACATATTGGCACATGCATAATCACCTGGGAAAGCAAGCGTCACCACTTGTTGAGGGTCATTTCCTTAATAAAGGCCTTGATATAAGACAAGTTTAACGTTATAACTTTTCAATTCATAGTTACAACTTTCCGCTGCCCTAAGACGAAATTATGTATGTGTAACAATTAATTTTTTGCTCTGCTGGATCGTCAGAATATGCGAATACTGAACAAGTGGTCTGGCTGTGTGTGGAGTTGTTTGTGTGCAATTCTATTCACGAATTATAATAAAATAAGGGAGTATGTGCGTTAGGGGTTCGCTGTCTTTATTTCACGTCACTATTGCACCTTAAAGTCCAAAAAGAAGATGAGAGAAAAAAGGAAAAAATAAAAAATCTCGAGGATTTGGGGATGCGAACTAAACTGTTGGTTTTCTTTTAATCTGTAGTCCGACACTCTAACCATTCGGCCAAGCAGCTGTTACAAATTATCAACTTGAGGAATCATGTGCCGAATGGCGGTGAACTACACCCTTTCAGAGCATTACAAGCGTTTTGACATATTTCAATATTATGAAAATATGACACCTTTAACCAAAACGATTCTTCAGTATCATTTTGGATCAAACCTACCGCATTTTGATTTGTAAGACTCGTTTTGGTTAAAGGTGTCATATTTTATATATGAAGGGAATTCCCTTCAAGAATATCGCTAAAAATTGCAAAAACAAACAATTGCTTATTTTCTATCACTCGTAATATTTTTTTGACAAGTCTCTTCTCGATGAAAATTGAGAATATGAAAATTCAGTATTTTCTCTCTCAAGCTAATAACTTTTAAAGTAAACGAGAGGAAATTATATTTTCGGTTTATGAACGCAACACAATAAGGAAAAAAATACGGTCAAACCGAACACCTCCTTTTCTGGATTACGGGGAAATGATATAGTTGAGATAATAGTTCACGCCGAATAATTTCAACCATATATCATTGAAGATTTACAAAACGCCATGATACAGGGCCAGAAAGTGGTGATGGCCTATCTCCATTTCATATCGACGAGTCCAGTTCATCCACTAGATGTGTTGCCACACTAGACGTACTCCACACACCTTTGCCCACCTGTCTCGTCCATCCCAAACTAAATATCCTAACCTGCCACAGTCTACCTCCTATAATTATGGCACCAAATACACTTTCTTTTTAAGGCGCTTTGAAACTATTTATTAACTCTACCCCCTTCCCAAACACATAAGTTCATCACCAGAAAGAGTGACGAGCATTAAATGTTGATTTCAGGTAAGTTGATTTCAGGTAAGTCCATATTCATTGAGGTAACATGGTCATCTCTGTCTAATTATTCTGTCGGTTTTGATTTCTACAGGCACGTAGACTATATTTGTTATACTGGTAATAGACGACAAGGAGGATAGTAATCTATCCCAGTATCAGGTCGCCAGACCTCAACATATCGACTCAAGATCTGATATATACTGAGCTTCATGGTTAATTGTTGCAAGTGAAATCCGGTAACTCAGCGTCCAAATGTTTTAATTATAAGTGACGTTTTTGTCCCTCCAAAAGAACATGTGATTTTCTTATATATCTATTTTTTTTTGCATTTTTTTTTTTTAAATTGTGATTAAGCCAACCTAAGACCTGCCTGGGGCTAAGTCGTGTCCGCCTACATGATGAACTTTTCCCTTGTCTTCCAGATCGAAGAGAATGTAGCGCTGAGATGGTGGTCAATGTTGGTCAATGTATCGATTATAATATTGGAGTCAGTTTGAGCCTATTTGCATACACCCTCTCCTTTACAATTATACAAAAACAGACATGCAGGTCCTCAAGGGAAATAATGAGTGATGGGCGTAATGACTATACGTACGTTTATAGTAAATAGCATGCCGAGTTCATAGTAAATGAATCAAATATATATATAATATCAGAAAAAGTTAACAAAAATATCACGTATTTTCATTTATATAATGGATGATGTAGATTTCTTCATTTGTATAGCTATTTATGTATATAGAAATTGCTCGACTGGAATGTTCATTTCATCTTAATGCCGTAGAAGGCACTGAACATGCACCTCACGTACCATCCAGGTGCTTTTTATGGGGGACTAAAGTGAAATGTACAGTATGACAGTTTTTAAGACCCAGTGTAGAAAAACTGCAAAGATAGGGGCTTTGACACAATCATGTGACAATGCGCGCGAAAATGTTGTTCTTCATATTTTTTGTTCTCTAAAGAGCTCAAAATCCAGTATGGCCTGCAAATCAGTCACGAAATTCTTCCATCAACACGGGATGAGTTTGCAGAATATTTGCCATTCTGTTTATGAAATGAGGAAATATTTATCATTGGTCATGTTAGAATGGAGTTAATGACCTTCTTAGCGAATATTATCATGTAATAATTTTTCGATGTTTAGTTTTAGACCTGATCAAGAAACTAAACATCGAAAAATTATATTACACGATAATATTCACTAAGGCGGCCATTAACTCCTAATTCCACGGGTTACTTTTTAGTGGATGACTTTGATATTATGAATGAAAAAATCACATGGAGTTCGTATGCTTTATGATTTCAAATGTTGGAAATACTTCTTAGTATCCGTGTGGTGGCTGAACACTAATAAATAAACACGAACTAATCTTTGGCATGTCTTTGGGTGGAATGCAAAAATATCGGCCTGTGAGTCATGTGACTTCTTGTCAGTTCGCTAGCATTTTCAGTTCCACTATGGCATGTTTTAACTCCTAATGAATGAGATCTGCTTTAAGCATGGACCATAGCAGCGTGTATGCCACCACTTTACGTCCGTGATTCTGTCTGCGAAACGTCAGATACCTGAACCTCGTACTTGTATGTGGACAAAGTTCCCACTCGCCGTTACGGACACGGTATAGCATGCATGACACGTTTTCGGACAGCAATGTCTACGAAATTAGAGTCATAAAACAGAAATGAAACCAGCAATAGGCGCTGAAGAATAGATCATCGTCTATAATTGGCTATCGACTTGTTACAGATCCGCAGTAAATTGATTCGCGCGAGACCACGCGAGACGCCTTTTCGTTGTTGGAAAGAGGGAGCGGACCAGCGTTCAGATCGGATAATGTTTACATGGTGTCCCTGGCGGAACATTTGTCTTGGCCAATGTGGTTCGTTCAATAATTGATTCCTCTAGTAAGTCGTAATGTCCGCCTAGTTGTTACACGTATATTCGCCATCGCCTCAACCAAGACTTTCCGCTTAGCTACGCTGTATCATGGGCGTCCTCAGTTTTCTGAGGGGGTAGTTTTGTATGCTTACTTATTAGAGAACCCAGCACTGTGCTGCCCAAAATAGGAAAATAAAATATGGTTCGGCGCTGTGAGGAGGTCGTTCGCACCCAACGACTCCCCCTCTAACGATGCCCTTGTGTATACACTGCAATACAGCTAGGAGCATCATCCATAATGCAGGTGTGTGTACTCCGTACCAGCCTGCACGCACATGTGAGCAGTACAGCTATTACTCAAACCGTCCGTTCAAATTACCAGCCAATAAACAGACGGCGTTCGAGTGTAATGATCCTCCGCGTTCGGGGGATCGCGGTATATTTCGACGAAGGCCTAGTTTTCACGGTGCAAAATCTAGAGGACCAGCTCTTTGAGGTTTTGGTCTCTTAATTCAAATATACACGGATGAGTGCATGTGGATTTAAAATAGTCAGAGGAGACGAAATATACAACACATTACAAGTTTCTGGTCCGTCATTCATAATTCAGCTGTCGTCCATTAAAGAATATCCGCGTCCAGAATCCGAAGACCTATTCCATATGCCATATAATACTATTAGCACCAAATTCAAAAAGACAATCTTACTATACATAAAAATATGTTAGTTTCCTGCAAGAGAAAAGCAATCAACAGTTTTCAATGATGCCGGCAAGACATTATGATGTTCTAAAAATATTCGTTGTAAAATCTTCATCTAGAGAATGATGTATCTCAGTCACACTTTGATTGTGTCTGTTCATATGAGCACCATGAGGATCTTGAAGTACGTGGGTTCATTTGGCCCCTAGCCCTGGGTTAAGCGGATTTAGACAAAAGTTACCAAACGTAACGCCATATATCTTGCACGCTACGCTCGTCATTGCCTGACGTTTAATGCACTCAAATACGGACGTATTCGGAAAGGTCATGAGGTCACGAAGGCTGTCTGGAAAGCGTATTAATAAAGGTGCACTCCACACTTGCCACCGTTTCGCACAAAATTGCCTAATTTTATAATAAGGAAGGTCGCCCGATTTTGACAGCATGGTAATTCTTCTTATCTTTCTACTAACTGATATCTATAGTATCACCCTGCTGGACGTAACCATTTCTCCAAACGAGGATATAACAATTGCTTGTTGATCGCACCCACTGGCCACTACAGAGTTAATCGTGTCCGAAATTGAATATCTGGCGGGCCAAAATCCGCACTTTTTCGGGAAGCAAAAATGATGATTCCTTTATGGCGATAAAATTTTACAAAAAAAGAGTAGGTCGACCTCCTGGGTTTTTTTCGCCATTTTAAATTGTCCTTTGGATGGGAGACACTTTAACATACATAAAAAGAAAATCATTTCATACGTTTTCTCCGGGTTGCGGGTAGAATTTGGCACATTTTCATATATTTTATGGAGTTTTCCAGAAAAGTTGAAGAAGGTTTAAGGTTTTAGGTTTAAGGTTTAAGTTGAAGAAGGTCTTTCCTTTTCAGTTTCAATAGCTCACAAGTCTCCTGAAATAATGGCACGAGTGTGCCCATTTAGAAAATATATACTTTTACGGGTTTTTGTTAAAGATTTTACATCTATTTATGGCCGAAGAATCGAACCCATGCCTGTTTTTAGCCGCACATCATTTAGGTGTGGAATGCACCCTAAAACGGCCGGTCTTCCTCCTGTCGAGTTTGTCTTCTGGCAGGGCTCGGCTTGTCAGACGAACAATGTCTAGGGATGATGAGCATTTGTATACACTTCACCATCCATAAGATGGCTTGCGAATTGTGTGTCGCCATTATTGCAGAGCGATACCTGATACTTTACCGTATACTGTTCGGTCTTCATCCGGCGGAGAACAGACTAAATCTGATAAATTACAGGCTTTTCATGGACTAGTTGGTTGGCTTCGATATAAGTCATTAGCCGACAAATACTTTGCGATAAATAGAAATGACGGTTGGTGTACTAGGAATCATTGTGTGGTAATGGCATAAAATGGCGGTAATAAACTTACCAGAAAAACGGTAAAAATTCGCATCGTCTATCTCTATAACCTGGAGAGCCGCCATGTTGAATCTCCCGCTGTACCTAACTCCCATCACGGGAGACTCTTGAAGCCCCATTGGGTCCCCGACTAAACAGAAGCAACGCCCATTGAAATGCATTCCAATGAGGGTTCCCCATTATTCCAAAAGCGTCCAAATATGTGGCCTCAAAATTTCGTCGGGAATCATAGCAAGCCCTATTGGAAATCACAGGAGTCGTGAGTTTTCCATATGACAATTTTATGGCGGGAGATTTCACGTTGCGTCCTAGACCTATATAATAAAATCCCATATAAAAAAATATCCCAATATGCCAAATCCCCGGCTTTTGAGATTCAATGAATGAGTGTTTTTAATGTGGGAAATTTGGTCATAATTCAGTCATTGATGGACTTTCACCGCCAAACTCTGTTTGAAACTTGGACAAGATCACTTATTATATTAGTGGGGTCTGCTCCATCGGCAGGTTTATGAATAGTGTGCATGTAAGAAAATAGGTGGCATTGTGAACGGTCTCTATTTCGAGAGACTGAATTCAATTCATTTATCGATTGTGTCATCAGCGAGCAACCTTATATACTGTCCGCTGTCATCAGCGAACAGCCTTAAACTTCTGAGAATCGACCGTATTCTCGGGTCTGAATGTTAAGTGTCGACGAATATTTTCCTGTATAGTCATATGGCTGCTTTTTAGTCGCCAAACGTCAATTTTTCACACCTACTGCACATCGCTTCAATTTATTACCTGTATATGGTAGGATTCTGCTGGTTGACTGTTAGTCCCTGAAGCCCGCCCTGTGTACATGTCACTCGACAAAAATATGTAAGTTTATCGTTTCGGTGGGAAATTTAAGCCGTATTACGTCGGACATTACATGTTAGTTTTTTCTAGATTTCTTGCATTTACCATGCAGGTTATCTCATGTTAAGGCGTTCCATGGCAGACCAGTCATTTAAGACAACTTCAATCGGCAACACTTTGCGTGCAATATACTTGGCCCTTTTCACTCCTTGGTTGAATGGTTCCCCACATGTAGTCACCTATTGTATGTGTCTTACATGACGGATTTGCCCGTTTCATGATGCTCATCCATTACCATCAGATGAGTTGTTTGAGCTGATCTGTCATTAAAGCTCCCGAGCTAGCGTATTCAATTCCGCTTAAGCCGGTTCTAGGGACTGTGTGGATACTTCATAATCTCCACATGAACAGCTGCATTAAAAGCGCGACTGGAATACTAATGCTACGTCAGAGAATCCACCGTATTCTCGGGTCTGAATGTAAGGTGTCGACGAATACTTCCCTGTAGAGTCATATGGTTGCGTTTTAGTCAACCGACGTCGTCAATTTTCCCCACCTCTTGCATATTGCTCCAATATACATGTATATTACATTTGATATCAGTGACAATTTTATTTATATACATGTAGACGAGGAATTGAAATGATTCAATAACAGAGCCTGGAGAATCCGCAAGCATGATGCGTCTTGAATATGATGTTTTGCCATCTATCACAACCATTTGTTGTCTATCGGACAGCTAATCACGGCAAAAAGTGGGTAATTTATTACCGCCGTCTAATGTTGAGCACTCTAAGAAATATCCATTAAATACATTCGCTATTTTAGGGTTGACTTGACACTTTATTCTTGTATATAACAAAGGGGGATTGGGTGATGTTATTTTGCTCTTTCATGTAACGCTTTACTAAAACGTTTCCGATATTTTATGTGTCGAGTTCTGTTTTTTTGTCGGTCATTTCTGATCCAGGCTTTATCTCGTGACCATTTTGTGTGGAATATGGTGTTTAGCTTTATCGAGAATATACCTCGGCATATTAGAGGCTAATGTTTTCTTGTCTGTATGCAAGATGGAGTCCCAGTCAATAGTTACGATTGGATTTCCGAGTCCATTAAGTTCTATTTGGCGATATGACCCTATCACAGGTGTTTGCATTCACTTCGTGTTCTAACGTTAGATATGATGACTGATAGTCACTACAAAATTATGGTATTACACCCGAATCCGTCATAAAAGGAAAACATGATACCATTATAAGATTAATAAGAGATTCAGATGTGGGGGCGATGCGGGTTGGTTCCGTAATTATCTGACGGATGGCCTACTTGTTTCCTAAATGCAGTATCTGAGTATGTTTCTGAACAAGACATTCAATCTATAGCCAGAGATACAGATTCATCCATCAAATCCCAATACGGGACGGGGTCTATAAAAAGTTCTTATTAAAAAGTTAGTGCTTTTAATTTTGGTCTGGATCCACACTGCTTCCATGGCGTCAACATACATATTATCTTCTTCCCATAAATAACATTTTTACGAATATACACGACGATGCCTCATCTGCCTTGAATAAGTCTTATGTTTTTGTCAAATTTGGTTTCAGTGATTACGGTAAAATCGAAATGACCAGCCTCAGCCTAGCCTGTTAACAGTTCAATTTCTCATCGTGTGAAACACTGCGAGGCTATTTGATAATCAGGGTAGACCAGTCCTACTGTCTGTCTCATACTGCGACACAGCGTGTTTTTTTTTCGTGGATTTATCAGTCAATATAACACATTAGCTGTTGAAACTCACCATATATTCCAAACTCTATCTGTGCAATTATTTGTCTTGAAACATATTTCCCTGACATTAGAACTTGTTTAAAAAATCTCCAAAGTTTGTATCATCTGAGCCACTGCATGTTGTATACCCGATCATGCCGGGGTGCATGGGAACTATCTTCGACCATCATGCCGACGTCCGGGCAAATCCATTTTCGCCCATAGGAGCTGGAGAGCGGTAGTGTGCTAGGGGAGATAATTCTTTCTTCTGCTTTCAGTGTGAATATGCAGGTCGAGTTCTTTCCCCTAGCGCAGTGCCACTCCTGTGGATGAAAATGGACTTGCCCGGTCGCTGTCACAGCAATATCATGTGCGTCCACTTCGCCGTTCATAAGATGGCTTGCGAATCGTGTGTCGCCATTATCGCGGAGAGATATCTGATACTTTACCGAATACTGTTCGGTCTTCATCCGGCAGAGAACAGACTCGAGAAATCTGATAAATAACAGGACTTTCATATCACTTCTGAAACGAAAGTGCCGGACTTACAAGAGATACAGATATGAATAACTTCAGTATCATCCAAGAGGTGGTGTAGGTCTGTAATTTGGAAGAAGTAGAACAGCACATGACTCAAAAATGGCGGGCTACGTTGGTATTACGTTGGGATTACGTCGGTAGAGTTTACCTGATTGGCTGACGACATCACGTGGGGTTGTTTTCGGGGGAATCCCCGTTATAGTTGCCGAAAGTAGGCTGACAATGGTTACACACGATTGGAGATTGGAGATTTTTCCAACAATTTTTCATGTCTGAAAAATATTTTTGATGACAAATAATTGCACAGATAGAGTTCTATTGTCGATTTGTGGATTGTACCCTTACGCTAATGGAACCAGAAGCTGTGGATTTTGCTAAGCTCCTTTCATTAACAATAAAAGTTTACTTACGAAGTATTCCTCAAAAACGATGACGCGAATTTTTTTCTTGGACACATCGAAACGTTTGGCGGACCTACAGTTGAAATGAAACACACAAACACGGTCAATGTGTAGGTTAATTTAATTACGCGCCATGACAAATACAATTTGCCTTGGTAAACCTGCAAAGAAAATATGTGAGAATCAACACTCATTATGCTGAACTGGTTAATATCAAACAGTTTTTATCTTGAAATGGTTTTCGCTAGAATGTGGCTCGAAAACTTGTGCGAACTCTATTTTTTTTTATTAAGCTACTTTATATTGGTAAAACTGGTGAAAGGTATGTAAGAACAAAGCTCCGTAAATTACACACTGCGTTACGTCTCGAGAGAAAATAATTATTATTTGGAAAACTTTGAAGATGTTGGAAATTCTAACATACAAATATTAAGTTCCATTTGATTGTAACAACAATGTGATTATTCCTTCACATCTTCTGGCATTCATGCTATTTTGGGAAAACTAAGAGGTGTTTGGAAAAACGTTTTGAAGAACTCGGACAATAGCGAAATTTACTAATTCCTTTTGCAGATGATACCTCGGTAATTCTCCCTGACGACGATCCGAAACTCTTGTTTGAGATTATGACGTTGGAACTTAATAAACTATTCGACTGGTTTTCATGCAACAGATTATCCTTGAATATTAAAAAGACTAATTTTATGATAATACGTCCGCCTAAGAAATGTAAAATGCCAAAGCACAATGATTTATCTATTTCCGGAATCCTTATCGAAGAAGCAGACCAATTTAAATTTCTTGGAGTAATTCTAAATAACAAATTGAACTGGCTCTCGCATATTGAGGATATAAGGAACAAGGTTAGCAGGAATATAGGGATAATTCGTCATAGTAAGGATAACTTGAATAGAAAATCTCTTTTCATTCTATACTACTCACTTATATATCCATACTTATCATATTGCAATATCGTTTGGGGAAATACTATATATATATCCTACCCATCTTCAACCTTTGCTGCTGTTACAAAAAAAGGCTATACGCTTAATCACATTTTCGTCAAAATATGACAATACCTCCCCATTATTCCAAAAAATACAAATATTGTCCATGAAACAAATGAACGACTATCAGGTATTAATTTTTGTTGACAAATTTTCCAATTATACAGACCTAATTCCAAACACTTTTAGATCATATTTTTCAAAATTATCTTCTGTGCACAGGTACCCAACTAGACAGACTAAATTAAATTTATATCGCGATTTTTACTACTCTGACTTATCTTTTTATAGTAAATATGGAACAATTTACCCTCTGAGTTGAAATCTCACGTTTCGCTCTCATTATTCAAATGGAGGATAAACTCGTATTTATCACTGGAATATAATTAGACATCTATTTTGTTTGCCGTCTGTGGAGGTTGAAAATTAAATTTGTAGTTTTGTTTTATACAAAATTGAATTTTCTAACTATGATTGGATTTACCGCATATTAGTATCTTTGTAAATATAATTATTATTTTGGGATAAAACAAAACCCTCGGGGTTTCATCCCGCCACTATTATATTTTGTTTACTAAGCATTATTGTTATTCATGGTGAAATAAAAATCAAATCACGATCGCATCAGACCATTTCCGGTATTTGATGCCTCTTCACAGCTTGCCAGACAGTGGTGACATCACGTTGTCACCCTGTGTGTTACAGACTGTTTTAACAAATACTAAAATAATTGACAGAACAAATAACTGGCGTGTGCTATTGTTCGAGGAAGCTCTGGGGATAAAGACACGCAGATCTGATTGAACACCGGTCTTTGTGCTTCCAAACATCTCATTTCCAGCAAGAGTCATCTGTCCCTAAATACTACCGAACATCCACTTTTATTACTACGGAGTTCCAGACTGATTTCTAGAAAAGCATTTTTAAGCATTTTCCATCAATATTATAAGGTCACTGGGAGAAATAGTCACTGTGGAAAAAGGCCACTGGGGGAAATGACCATGGGGAAAATGGCCGGGGGGGGGGGGGAGGAAAGACCACTGGCATGACTGGAGAAAAGGTCGTACACCTGTAAGTATACATACGTAAATGCAGCTATGTTAACCTTTAGTTGTCTTGAAAATGGCAATAAGCAGATGATTTTGATTGATGTGTGGTTTTCGGGTCGCTTCTCATACGAGTTTTGCGGCCCATTTCCACAATGATCCGTTTATATTTCATTACACATTTTTTTTCTTTTCATGGATTTACAGGAACTATAGTTTAAAGCAATTGTCAAAAGATGGAGAATTAAAATTAAAAAGATATACAAGTTCGACTACCTATATCAGTCATTCGGTTCACAGAGAGCACCTTCCCTAAATGGTAGGTCCGTCATGTATGATATATACATGGTCCTTTTCAATTCTTGGTTGATAGGTGACAAGAATTGTGCATGGACCGCTTCTCTCTTGCAGGAAACAAGCCTATGTTTATGTATACTATGATTGTCTTTTTGAATTTGGTGCTAATACTGTTATATGAAATATGGAATAGGTCTTTGGATTATGGACGCGGATATTCTCTAATGGTCGACGGCTGAATTATGAATGACGGACTAGACGCTTGTAACACCCACGTTCCTGGCGTGTTCAACCCGACATCTGCCTGATAATGCAATAGATGCACACATGTTGTGAGATATCGATTCTTGACCACCATATAAATGCATAAATTATATGTGAAATATCGATTCTTAGCCACCATACTTATCCTAGCAATTTTATTATATTAACTTTTTCCTTGAGTGAAAATTCATGATTTCATAAGCTTTTCTTACTGTCCCTTGTTATCGGTACTGTGTATGTTATATTCGAGGCTGACAGTTTAACATGAGGGAATTGTTTTCGGTTCTGAATACTGTTTTGGTAATATAAACATCCTGTCCAATGACCTGTAGGGTCAAGCATTGTCAGTTAACTTCTGTGAGAAATTATATTTGACTGTATTTCCAGTAGGCGTCAGATTCGATTTTCGGTGTTCAGCTATAGGGTTTAACGGCGTGGATAAGTAAATGCACTAGACTTGTACTTGGTGAATCCCAAAATTTGATGTGCAAGTTTAGAAAATGAGACAGTTTATTTCCATTGTCATAACTTTTATGAGCATGTGATGGGTTACCATGAGCCAGGACAATATAAAAGAGAAAGTTTGACCATTTCCAATTTACAGAATAAGATCCTCTGTCATGTTGCCACCGGTGCAGCGTCACAATATTGTAAGCTGAAATGAAGTACGAGCAGTAAAAGCTATCTACAGCAATGTGTGTGTTCTGTTGTCATCCATTTTAAGTCCAGAGAAAACCACTGGCCGGACCGGAATCTTCTGATGGGTTTATGTAATTTTACCCGGGAATATTGGCGCCCCATACAAGCCCACTTTCCGTCGAGAGTTCTCACAAATTACATTGGCGAGCTTGCCAGGATAAAAAAAACTTTCCAGATGCCACAGGAACATTGGTTGATGAACAGCGGAATCTTTAAATTTTCACGTCTGAAGTTTCCAGCCTTATTTGACGCTGTACCGGTGGGATAATCCACTGCAAGATGGTGTGCCGACAGCCACAATGCGATGGTGGTAGCCTCGCCTCCATTCGCGAGGACCCGTCCAAGAGCTATGGACAGTCTTTGACGACCCGTTTCTTTGAGTGACCACGGTACCATCGGTTCCTGGACCCTCCGTCTTCCTTCTTCCTTCTTCCTTCTTCTGCGGTCGGTGCGGGGCGCCCATGGTCCTTCATCGCTTTATTCCAGACGGGTAGAACGGTCGTCATCTTCCCTCTTCCTTCTTTCTTCTGGTGCGGCGGGCTATTTCCTTCATGACTCTGAAGTCTTGACGGATCTCGTCTTCTTTCGTCTCCTCTGGTGTCACAGTGACGTTGACGCCGCGGTGGTTTGCAGTCCTTTCTCCCCTCTTATGACTTTCTTCCTCAAGTCTTCACCGCAGCTCGTGTGGACGGGTACGAACGCACCAATAATCGTCTGAACTCTTGGAAAAGTGTCGCACGGTGGGGCGGTTCCTCATCTGTCGACACGCGGCGGTCCAGCCAGCATTTGTGAGTGAGCCAGATCTTCCTTCATCCTGTACATCAAGGTTGCCACATGACTATTTTACTTGGTGTCACACCTCCCGCTCTCCTCGTCTTCTTGCATTGAATTCCCCTTCTATTCCTGCATTCAATGAAGTAGTCACCCGGACTAGTGAACATGTTTGGTTCCGGTGCTTTGACCATGATGGCGTTTGCAATCCTCTTCAGTTCTTCTTCATAGGAGCTCTCCTTGAACTGCCTTGTGATTCTGACTGGAAGGAATTCCAAACCGATGTCCACAACTGCCGTGAGTGATGTCCATCTCAGTGATAAAATTTCGACCCAAACACCGTTCCATCCCGTAGCAACGATATGTTTCACCTCTTCCTTGGTGACGTGACAGCGTGTGCCAGAAACCTCTGGAACGAGTCCATTCCGTGGAAACAATATCTACAGGTACAGTTTGATTCGTTCTACTTAACAGAGCTTTGTAAATGGCCATAGTGTCTGAAAACATAAATGTGTTGTGATATATTCTCTGCCTGGACTTCCCTGAACTTTCTGCCTGACGTTGTGAAGTTCCCACTGACTGACAATAGTGCATGTGGTGAACAGTGTGTACTTTACAGAAATGGATCATGCCTAACGAACTCTAAGACATTGTATTCTTGTAACTTTCATGGAACATTCTGGACTGAATCCTCAGACAGGTTGGTAGCATGTATTGAACGCGAGGTTTCACTTTAACTTTCTCTCTCTCTTGAACGATCATGTTATATGTGCCATAATCATGCCTTATATTGTGCATGTTTTGTTAATTGTTGATAATGCTGCATGCCCAGTGAAGTTGATAATGGTGAAACTGGTAGATTGCATGAACTCCTTTGTGACTAGTAAATTTAATGATTTGCAGTTGATAAATCTAGCCTTTGAAGTTTGTACGATAATATTGTGACGTTGTTCCACAATGATTTTTTATTAGGACATTTCTCGCGATTAGTTGCCATAATAGTGTAGCTGGTAAGCTAAAACACTTAACGCAATATTGGCTAAATGGAACTAAAATTATCGCGTACATGTTGATAGGTCCTAAGATACACTTTCGATTCTTGGCCACCATATAAATGCATAAATTATATGTGAAATATCGATTCTTAGCCACCATACTTATCCTAGCAATTTTATTATATTAACTTTTTCCTTGAGTGAAAATTCATGATTTCATAAGCTTTTCTTACTGTCCCTTGTTATCGGTACGGTGTATGTTATATTCGAGGCTGACAGTTTAACATGGGGGAATTGTTTTCGGTTTTGAATACTGTTTTGGTAATATAAACATCCTGTAGGGTCAAGCATTGTCAGTTAACTTCTGTGAGAAATTATATTTGACTGTATTTCCAGTAGGCGTCAGATTCGATCTTCGGTATTCAGCTATAGAGTTTAACGGCGTGGATAAGTAAATGCACTGGACTTGTACTTGGTGAATCCCAAAATTTGATGTGCAAGTTTAGAAAATGAGACAGTTATCTATGTCCATTGTCATAACTTTTATGAGCATGTGATGGGTTACCATGACCCAGGACAATATGAAAGAGAATGTTTGACCATTTCCAATTTACAGAATAAGATCCTCTGTCATGTTGCCACCGGTACAGCGTCACAATATTGTAAGCTGAAATGAAGTACGAGCAGTAAAAGCTATCTACAGCAATGTGTGTGTTCTGTTGTCATCCATTTTAAGTCCAGAGAAAAGCACTGGCCGGACCGGAATCTTCTGATGTGTTTATGTAATTTTACCCGGGAATATCGGCGCCCCATACAAGCCCACTTTCCGTCGAGAGTTCTCACAAATTACAATGCGAAGTACGCTCAGAGCAGTGTTTCGGATATTTTCAGGCTATATCTATGATACATCCCAGGCATATCCTCATCAGGGGAGGCCTTAGCAAACTCGAAATCTTACTGATTTCAAAGTCGTAACATGTAAGCATCAGCTTTACATATGGTATATAACAGCTTCTCTGTGAGAAAATAAGCCGCCGGGCGGCGTTATTTCTAACTGGCATAAGTCAGTATGTACCGAAGGAAATGAACAGCGAAACGCTGGCTAAAGTCACTTCACTGAACGAGGCATCGCTGATTGGTTCAACTAAGTAGGCCTGATTGGTTCGTTATACGCTGGCACGATTGAATGGTATTGGCGCAAATAGGAAAATAGCTTGTTCAGTAGAACCCTCCAAGCTCGCGTGTATATCTCGATACACGATAGTCGATAAGCTCTCGACTCTCTATACTACAATCCCTGATCAGGACCTTATTGACCGTCTAAGTTCATTAATAGTATCCGTGTTCAAGAAAACTGATCGTAGATATATTAATGTCGGAAGTCATAAAGCATTCTTTAGCTCTACTACATACAAGATATATCATTCATGGGATGTTTCTTTTTTTATAGAGTTGCTTGAATTTCTCATTAAAAATATCTATGTGAAATTTGGCAACACAATATATCAGCAGCATATAGGTATTCCAATGGGTACTAATTGTGCACCCCTGTTGGCTGACCTGTATCTGTTCTCTTATGAATATGACTATATGCAGGCGCTTTCAAAAACCGATCCATTCAAAGCCCGTTCCTTCTCATTCACCAAACGCTATATAGACGATCTTCTCGCTGTGGATAATCGCTATATAAATGACGCAGTGAAGGATATATATCCACCTTCACTGGATTTGAAGGAAACTACAGATAGCCCTACAGGCACATCATATTTAGATCTATATCTCTATAAAAATGAAGCGGGCATTCTCTCTCGTCGACTTTATGACAAAAGAGATGATTACAATTTCGACATCGTAAACTATCCCTTTCTGGACAGTAATATCCCAGTGGGACCTGCACATGGCGTATACATATCTCGCTTAGTAGCATTTGCTAGATCCTGTGTTAAATGTGACGATTTTAAATGGCGCTACGTTTCGTAACTTGTGTCTAATTCCGCTTAACCCGGGGCTAGGGGCCGTATGAACCCATGTACTTCAAGATCCTCATGGTACTCATATGAACAGTCACAATCAAAGCGTGACTGAGATACATCATTCTTTAGATGACGATTTTACAACGAATATTATGGATTAAGAATACTGATCAGCGATACGGATTTTATATTTTTGGAACATCATGATGTCTTGCCGGCATCATTGAAAATTGTTGACTGCTTCTCTCTTGCAGGAAACAAGCCTATGTTTATGTATACTATGATTGTCTTTTTGAATTTAGTGCTAATACTGTTATATGGAATATGGAATAGCTCTTTGGATTATGGACGCGGATATTCTCTAATAGACGACGGCTGAATTATGAATGACGGACTAGACGCTTATAATTTCTTTACAAGCGAAATAAAGCCATCACATATTAGCCGCCTGTAAGTTGCTGGGCCGCGAAGTCCGTATGGGAAGCGGCCCCTTAAGCTACAATTTACATCAATATTCATTAATAGGACACCGCATATATGTAAATTTAATAAGGAAATGTTAAATTTGTCTGTAAAATTAGAAGATTTTTTGGGACGAGTTGACTCAAGTTTGGGGACGATTCGACTCAAAGTTGGGGACGAATTGACTCGAGTTGGGGACGAGTTGGATGGGGACGAGTTGGTTCTGGGGACGAAATGAACTGCACCCGCCACACGTAGTTCCCATGTTGTAAGGGATTGACGTATCATGCATGACGGATAGACCACCTAAAGAATAGACAGACATAATTTAATGTTTTGGTGCCTCAGTTCCAAGGAATGTGCTTGCTTCTTATTTTTAAAACTTGATTTGTTATCGTAAATATATAAATAATAGACGAAATCATTATAATATTTGAAATTATGGACAGAAGAGGTTATGGCAGATAAGAGATTCATTAGTTTAGGTGACATATTGTCGCCATGAAGGCGAAAAGGCGCATATATCTGCAATCATGTAAGACTATTCATTAACACTACCAGGCCTGAAGGCAAAATGCCCCCCCCCCCTCCCCCAACCAAACTTTCTGCGCTATCTCGGGAAAGACAAACAATTGAGAGCTGATACTCCGTGACTTTATAGATTGTCATATTGGGGTCATTTTGAGCATATCTCCCCGAGCATAGAATCATGGGTACATTCCAGATGGCGGCCACCTTGGGCACCAGAAAAGTGATTTTTATTTATTTCACATCACACTAATATGTAATAATTTATCATGCAGGTTTTTGCGGAGAAATTGCATAAATAAAAAATTTGAAGGAAAAATGGACCCAAAAATGCCGTTTTTGAGAATGATGTCACTGTGACGTCATCAAAGCGGCAATCTAAAAGATCAGTGGTCTCGGTTTAAAAAGAAGTGATATCTATTTGTTGGACACTTGTGTCTCTTTGGTCAAAACTATCCCTTCGCTATGTTGATATTATAATATCAGTTTTCATCATTTTGTTGTACGACTTTGTA
The DNA here is from genome assembly GCA_036873755.1 of Hanleya hanleyi. NCBI lineage: Eukaryota > Metazoa > Mollusca > Polyplacophora > Lepidopleurida > Hanleyidae > Hanleya > Hanleya hanleyi. The sequence continues at coordinate 97,543 of JAVTVY010032910.1, forward strand.
TTTATAAAATGAACTAGTATTTAGCTGCTGTGCGTGATTGACACATCGCCTGGTTATCTTCGTCCCAGTTTACCTGGCCAAATTAATAATCGTGCTGATGTTTTGTCCGTACCGCCATGACTGCCTCTACGAGTTGTATTGACATGATGAATCCGCCGTAAACAAATTGAGCAGTTCATTTCTCGGTGAACTCTTTCGAGGGGACCGAGAGACTTGACGGCAGAGTCTGTCACATTTTCATTGATGAGAGCGTCTGCGCTGTGATTGTCTTTTGTGTGTTGATATGTGTGACTAACTTTAATCGAACTAACCTTACCGACCACGGACATTCCTAGGATGGACAACAAGCAAGGAGTTACGATGTCGAAGCGAATCCTTTCGTTATGATTTCGGATGGGAAGTGCCTTGTTTCACTTGGATTTGTGGTGTGCTTTTCCAGATTTGTTGCAGGTTTAAAACAGCACACGCCTCTTCTCTATTGCGAAATTTTAAAGCTCACCAGCCTGTGTGTAAAGGGAATATGCATGTGTGAAAATAATATGTAGTGGCTGTAGTACATGTGCAGGCAAATGTGCAATCTGGGAGAAGATTCTTGAAAAATAATCTGCAGTTGGGACAATACTATGACGTCACAGGTGTCGTTTAAACAAGAAGAACAAGAACATCTAACGATTCGTGATATGTGTTGTATCTCAGGTACGCTTTTATTGTACTTGTTCATATGGTAACTTGGATGATATGACCACACGGCCCCTAGCACCGGCATAAGCGGTATTAGATACACATCTAGAGAGCTATGATGGAAATGCTCTGACAACTCGTGTATTGGTAATTGGTGAGCTGTTTCGCTGTGACAACTCGTACACTGTGGATTGGTGAGCTGTGTCGTCGTCAGATAAAAATGACGACATTTAACACAAAAGACTAGTCTGTAAGGCCCGATGTCAACCCAGCATCAACTTCCCACAAATGCCAAAATATATCAAAGACCAAAAGGTCTGTACGGGGGGCGGGCCACGGGGACGAAACGTCCACCAGCAGAATCTCGCCATATACAGGTACAACACATATAAGGGAAGTGGGAAGAGGTGCCGACATACTGACAGAGCCACATGACTTCACAGTAGTCTTCCGGTTAACCCATTCTAAAGCACATACCAAGAATCTAACCATTCGTGATATGTGTTACTCCACATTAACCATATCTGGCCTGGGCTTTTTGGGACCTGTCCAGGCCCCATTTCGTGTCATGTAGGGCGAAATGCCCCCCCCCATGATTATTTTTCTTACCCCTTGAGCTAGGGAGCTGAAACTTATCACACTATATCCTTCGGTCAAGATCTACCAGAAAATGTGAAAAAATCCAAGATGGCCGCTTTGATGACGTCACAGTGACGTCATTTTCAAAAACGGCCCTTTTTGGTCGATTTTTCGGTCAGATTTTCCGAATTTTTAATTTTTGCAATTTCTTCTCAAAAACTGTATGATAAATTAGTAAATAATTTTTTTTATAATTGATATTTTATTTGCATTTTCATAAAGAGGACATATTCCTATATACAAACATGAGTTCCTTCGGTGCAGCCAGAGAAGCAAAAAACACCATTAATATTGTGCAGCGAATAATAAAATAGCATCTAATAATAGTTCAGTTTAGCTGTTGACATAGAATACCGTGAACTAGGATGAAAGTAACTCCGAAAATGGAAGTCATTGTGATAAAATATTCTATATTTCGGCAGTGCTTATGCCATCATCAGGAATACATATAAACAATTGGAGTATACAGTCGGCTATATATACAAGTTTGAGTAGAAAAGGGCGGCAAATATACAAGCGAGCATTGGAGTTCAGCAAACAATACCACTGGTGGGAGTTACACTCAATATATTAGTGAGTACTAGTTAATACAATGAAGCTCATGTTCACCTAAAGACAATCAGGTCCTTAGATGCCATTATTCCATGATTTAGTTTAGGTGTTTTACCGTGAAACCTGTATACTTCGACCTTGGTTGGGACCAACATTTTGGTTTGGTTTTGACAGGGTTCTGTGAGTAGTAAGTGGTCCATTGAGTGAGTAGTAAGTGATCCATTGGTACCAAAAAACAAATGCCGATACATTAAGTTTGGTCGGTTTATACGAGTGTCGGTTCAGACAGGTTTCACTGTATATATAATAAGCGTAAATCCATAAATATGAAACCGTAACCTAGCTTCAACAGTTGTGACTCAAAGGACAGCAAATAAAAGAGGACTAACAATACAGGAATCTGGCGGCCAATAAGAGCCATTATTTATGGTATCATTATAAATATTTATGATTTCAGCAATAAATGTAATGTCGACCAATATTGGTCAAAAATACGCCATTCACAGTTTTTATATCTTATGTACTTATCTATTTCATATGCGGATTTTAAATCATTTTGAATGCTGTTGAGACATGGCGTTTTCTGGGCTACCTTCATCCGGTAGATTGAAAACTTAATGACTGACAGAGAATAATCAAGTGGTTTGTTTCTTCGTTCCAGAAGTCCAAATATTACTTTTGTAGGTGTAAAACAAAGTGGTTCATACTCCATGTAAAGATCACGAGACAATGCATACAATGACCAAGTCTGAGGACAACAATGTGTCTATATGTGTACGTTCTGTAAGAGATACCCTGAGACAATCCTCCATCTGCTGTGGCAATGTGAACACATAATTCCCCTTTGGCGACAAATAGAACAGTGGTTCGCCTCGGTGGGGATTGCCATTTGTTGGTAGATACTTCATGTAGGAAGCCGTTGTCCAACTCTTTGTGTCACTGAAAAGGCTCAAGTCTATACTTCCACTGGATTCAGGGTTTTTGGCATATATATTTTCAAACTTTTCCCCATTTAGGGTTGTTTATCTGTAATCTCCTCATCCATGATATTTTTTGGGCCTGAATGACAAACTTGATGACCGGAATGTTAAGACCTCCTTCCTCCATAGTTTTAATTGACGTTTTCCTGGAAATTTTGTCTGGTTTTGAATTCCAAACAAACTCAAAGCACTTTTTCTGAAATTCCTGTATCATAGTTTCTGGTGGATTAGAGAGAGATGAGAAGATGTGATTTAGTTTTGACAGCAGCAGACTTTTTAGGATAACAACTCTACCTAGCGGAGTTAGACCACGTTTGAACCATACTTTCATGGCCGCATAAACATCTTTCAATTTATCCTTATAGTTTCTCTCCACCATTTCTGCTAGATTATGGGTGAATATTAGACCTAACAGTTTGAAATCTCCTGGTGACCAGTCCAAATGCCATTTTATTTTCAGTATTGTGCTAGATGTTTTGTTTAAACCTATCCGAATAACGTTTATTTTGTCTACATTCATTTTTAAACCTGAAAAATTTGCAAAATGTTCTAATGTTTCTAGGCAATAATTTAGACTTTTGATAGACCCATCTAAAAAAATTGTAGTATCGTCGGCGTATTGTGAGAAAAGGAATTCCTCATCTTCGATCTTGATACCTCGAATATTTTTATTACCTCTAAGCATTGCAGCTAAAATTTCGACGCATATTAGAAAAATGTAAGGTGATAATGGATCCCCTTGGCGACAGCCGCGTGATTTAAAAAAAAAAACTGGGAAGCGTAACCATTGACTAAAACACATGTCTGGGCATTTTTGTAGAATATATTTATCCATTTTTGTATAGAAAGGCCAAATTGGAAAAAATCCAATGATTTTTGTATAAACGACCAATCCACCGAGTCAAAAGCTTTCTCGAAATCTATTAACATTAATAATCCCGGTATCTGATGATCCTCCGTATATTGCATTATATCATATACCAGCCTTGTATTTTCCCCAATAAATCTACCAGCCATGAAACCTTTTTGATCTTCGTGTATTATATATGGTAAACTTGTTTTTATTCTTCGTGCAATAGCCGCGGATGCAATTTTATAGGTGATATTCAGGAGTGATATAGGCCGCCAATTTTTCAGTAGATGTTTGGGTTTTCCTTCTTTAGGGACACAGGTTATAATTCCTCGTCGTTGCGTTACAGACAGTGCACCATCATAGTATGCGAAGTTCAGTGACTTTATTAAATACCGACTGAGATCAATCCAGAAAAATTTGAAAAACTCAGCTGTGTAACCATCTGTTCCGGGACTTTTGTCATTTTTCATATTTTTAAGAGCCGACAATATCTCTTCTTTGGTCAACTCCCCTTCCATAGATTCTGTCTGAATACGATTAAGTTTCGGAACAGTATCGCCTAACAAATCGTCCAAATCTACCGAACTCGTGTCTTTCTTAGTGTACAATTTTTTGTAAAAATATTTTGTATCCTCTAGTATTTGGCCTGTTTCTGTTAAAACTTCATTATTTGAGTTTTCGATTCTTATTATTGCCTTATTCAAGTAATTTCTGTGTTCTAAATTCAAAAAATATTTTGATGGTTTTTCGCCCTTTTCTGACCACCTGGCTGTCGCCCTTGTCATAATTCCCTCTACTTTATTCTTGTAAATGGATTCCAATTTTGCTTTAGTTTCGTCTATGTCATTCAGCACGCTCCGTTTCTCATCGTAGTCAATCAGTTCGTCTAATTTAGCTTCCATCTTCACTAATTCATCTTTCAAGTTTGTTTCTTTTTTCTTTAGTTCCCTTTTTCTGTAGAATGAGTATGATATAGACTTGCCTCTTATACTCAGTAATATCATTTCAAATAACAACTGATCATTAATAGTGAACTCCGATGCTTCTGCTGAGCTTGAATTGTCAGTTCTAGTATATTGTTCTATTGTATATTTAATAGTGCCTTTAACAATCTCTACATAGTCTTTATCTTTTAGCAGTGAGTTGTTGAACTTCCAAAAACCTTTGCCTGTTTTAAAATCTTTAAACAACAATGTTAAAGTGATGAGTGAATGATCTGATCTATAACTGGGGTGAATGTTAGAAAATTTCACTCCGTGCAGCAAATTACGAGATGTCAAAAAGAAATCGATACGTGATTGTTTGAGTGGGGTCGGCTGTCGCCAAGTGTATCGTTTTACTTCCGGGTTAAATTCCCGCCATGGATCTACCAAATCATAATATTCTTTTAATTCTAAGACCCTCTCTCTAGCGTTCGGGTGATTTACATGGATATAATTGAAGGTATCAAGCTCTGGGTCTTGCACTAAATTCCAATCGCCGCAGAGGATAATATGCTGACTCTTCCATTCTTCTAATATTGCCTGGATATTATCGAAAAAGTTTGGATCATCCTCATTTGGGGCGTATATAGAGACTAAAGTAAATGTCAAATCCGGAGTTTTTATCTCTACTAGTAAATACTTACCTTTTGTAACATCTCGCTTTACTCTCAAAATTTCGAATTCAAAGTTGTTGTTAAATAAGACTGCCACGCCTCTTGAGTTACTGGAATATGGGCTGATGTACGTATCGTAGCCCCATTCGGGCGAAATTGTATTTTTTCATTTATCGAGTAAAATGAACATCTTGAAGTTACAAGCGTCTAGTCCGTCATTCATAATCCAGCCGTCGTCCATTAGAGAATATCCGCGTCCATAATCCAAAGACCTATTCCACTTTCCACATAACAGTATTAGCACCAAATTCAAAAAGACAATCATAGTATACATAAACATAGGCTTGTTTCCTGCAAGAGAGAAGCGGTCAACAGTTTTCAATGATGCCGGCAAGACATCATGATGTTCCAAAAATATCAAATCCGTATCGCTGATCAGTATTTCTAATCCATAATATTCGTTGTAAAGTCGTCATCTACAGAATGATGTATCTCAGTCACGCTTTGATTGTGACTGTTCATATGAGTACCGTGAGGATCTTGAAGTACATTGGTTCATACGGCCCCTAGCCCCGGGTTAAGCGGAATTAGACACAAGTTACGAAACGTAGCGCCATAGATCTTGCACGCTACGTTCGTATTTTGCTATCAGCATGCGATATGTATCGCCAAATTTGAGAAACTTTGAGTGGAGGCGCTTGGTGGAATAGCCCTGTTTTATAAGTTTCTGCAACAATGTTTTGTGACGTTGATTAAAATCATCACATTTAACACAGGATCTAGCAAACGCTATTAAGCGAGATATGTATACGCCATATGCAGGTCCCACTGGATCACAGAGATGTCGAAATATATCGGTTCTTTTTTGCTTGTTGTTTAGACCTCGGCAATTGACTGATCCTATTGTTATACCTTGATTAGACGCCATTTAATGGAAGGAAAAGTCCTTAAAGATCTTGAGACTGCATATTTATAACTCAAGCATGAACTGCGGTAGATGTTTCTGCTATTAAAAATAATCATTGTAGGGTTCGCTTGGCAGATAGCTGTTAAGTTCTTAACCTATATGTCCTCTTCTATCAAAATGACAAAATCATTCACGATATGAAATATTAGCATGAATGAACAGAAATAGAAAAATAAAATACAAATCAATTCACTTCCAGGCAAATTAGTAAATAATGATGTGATGTGAAATAAAATAGTTTTTGCACACTTTTCATCGTGGAAAAGCAAAAATTTTGAAGAAATATGACAAAAACATCACTTTTCTGCTACCCCATGTGACCGCCATCTTGGCTCAAAATGACCCCAATATGATAAGTTATAAAGTCACAGAGATTCAGCCCTCCATTTTTTGTCGTTCCGGATATAGCGCAGAAAGTTTGGTAGGGGGGTCATAATGCCAACCCCCCTCCCCCCAGGCCAGGTAGGGTTATGTGTGAAAAGTGCGGAGTAAGCTACCACATAAAGGACTGCTTAAACGTCTCAACAAAATGCCAGCTTTAAATCCTATTTCCACTATAAGGAGGTCTCTCAGCTTCTGGTCCCTCGTGTGTCTCATCAGCATGGAAATACTTCAGTTGAATGCCATATCAATCGGCACTTCCCTGCAAATTATCAAGCACTATGAAGAACATTGACATCATATGCATATCTGAAACATGGGAAACACTGAAAGACTATAGATACAGAAACTGGCTGTCCTTTAACAAAACTAGACAGCTAGACACAAATGGTGGTGAAGTTGCTATTTTCATCAAACCTAGTACGAAAGCATAGAAAGGCCAGATATCACAGGAAACTTCGAAGGAATTTCCTGTGAAGTAGAGGTTCTACAAAAACTACATGCTCTGGACAAAGCTCTACAGAAACTTCCAATGCAAAACCTGATATTAACAAAGGACGTCAATGTCCGCCATGAACTGTGGGAAACTGGCTACAGAGGAAGGGTATCGGTCGCTCAAATAAACAGCACAACTTTTATGAATATGTCAATAAAACATGACCTACAAATACTGAATAATGGTTTCCTGACCTTCCATGAACCAAGTGGATCCAGTGCAGAAATCCCCCACAACAGAAAAACAAAGTGGAGCATATATGATTTAACCATATTATGCTGCGGTGATCATCAACATTGATAACTCCACTTCCATCCTCAAAGAGGGCTGGAACCCCAAAGAAAGTGTAACTGGAACACATGGAGAACCATACAAATAACGACTTGTATGGAAAACCAAGACAATCTCACCATAGATGAAAAAGTGAAAGCAATTACCCAATGTAATCCTCGATTGCGCAACCGAAGTCATTGGCACTAAAACTCTCACTGAACACTCTAAACCCTACTGGAACAAGGATCTCAGTGGCTTAACCAAAAGATACAAAAATTCCAAAAGAAGCTTCAACAAACACAAAGACCCCAATAACTGGGCGAAACTTAAAGATATATAGAAACAATATGAGAAACAACTAACATCAACAAAGAAAAAAATAGATAGAACAATTCTGCTCATCTCTGTCTACAGGTGACTCCAAAATATTCTGGACACAGGTGCGTAAAAAGTTAAATGGTTGCCAAAAAACACTCGTGCAACCCCTGATACGCCCTGACGGCACACACGACTTCAGCGACGAAACGATCTCTAGCCGACTGCACAAAACCCATGGATCAAGAAAATCGAAACCTTTAGCCCACCAGCCCTCATTCGAATGGAAGAGAAAGAAAGAGAAGTCCACCACGTCATAGACAATAAAGGAAATAAACTTGGAAACCAACACTGCAGCCAATAAAATATAAATACTAGCACACATGAAATCAGACAAGCAATTAAGCTCATGAACCCCACCTCAGCACCCGGTTCAGATGATGGAAAAATGCGGCCCCCATTCCATAACAGCGCTAGCTAACCTGATGAGTGAGTGCTGGACAAATGCTGTGGTTCCGCAAGAAAGGGGGAAAAAACAACGACAACCGAATATACCTACCAAGACCAGGCAAAGTTATGAACACTGAAAAGTCATATAAACCTATCAGCCTCAGCAGTGTCATTGGCAAGCTCCATGAAAGATTGGCAGCAACTCGCCTCAAATGGTTTCTCACAACCTCACCATCAAAGACCAATATGCATACACTGAATATAAGAGCACAGCACAAGCCCTCTTCAGTCTGGCAGAGGAAGCGCACTCAACCTTCAATGATAATAAATCCACAACAGTCACCTTCATGGACCTACAGGGAGCATTCGACTCAGTCGGGAGAAGTGGTGTCATCCGGATGGATCATGAAAACCAGCAAACTTGGGATCAAGGAAAACATCCTGCTCTTCATGGCAAACTTCCTTGAACGCTCTGCAAGAACCTAGTAAACTCTCACACCAGTGACTGGACCACCACAACATCAGGCGTTCCCCAAGGTTCAATGGTCAGCCCGCTTCTATTCAATGTAAATACGTCTGACACCCCTGTACTAGAATGCAAATCTATAAAATTTGCAGATGACATAGGACGTCCACATCCAACGCCGTGGATCGAGGGCGCAAAAATTATGTCCAAAGACTTGACCACATTCGAGACTCGTTACTAAAGATAGCAAAGAAACACTACCGTGATGTGCATTAGCAAACACAACTCACACATCATCAAATTACAACATTTACAATGTAACCATGAGTGGCACCATCATAAAGCAGGTAGACACACAAACTCACCTTCGATGATTCGCTAAAAGTACAAACACAGCCTGCAATCTGTCCAAGATGCTGCTCCCATGTTGATCACAGGAGCAGTCACCGGAACGTCTAGTGAGGCAATGGAAGTTAAAATCGGCACCCGTTCCATTCACCTGAGACTGCGAGAAATACTGGTACAGGAACATTTCCGTATTCTCAGAAACCCACTATCGATAAACTCTGTAAATTGCTAAAAATCAGCAGCCAACGACAGTGGGGCATTAAAATGGTCACACTGTCAACCATGATGCAGCTGGTCATGGAAGAGACATGGCCAACCACATGTCCAAACATCGAGCCGTAACTATATCAGTCTCCAGAATCACCCTCATCCATACGAACGATAGAAACGGAAGATATATCCACACCACAGCCGTGGGCAGATCCAAGAACTGGAACACGTAGCAACACAAGAATAGAACAAGATGTGGCAGCCTACCTAAAAAATGTTCAAAAAATCCCAGACATACTAGTCTCCACGGATGGATCGGACCTTGGCAACCCAGGACCAACTGAAGCAGCAGCTATAATATTCACGGCTGGCATAACCAACCAACCAATCATTAACACACACCAGTATCCAAGGAAAGAAACAACTATGTAATACCTGGGGCATCGAAACCGCCCTCAAAATTCTAGACTGCTTGCCGCTAAATCAGCTAAAGGAACTTAAATGCCCACATGCTGTGTGACTGTCAATCGACCGTTATTCTGTGATTCCAAGTTACCAAATATATATTCAAGCGTCATAATAAACATTAGGAAAGTGTCTGCAAAATCGAGAAGCAGACGTGTGATAACAGTCTTGTATGATATGTTGGCAAGACCACCCAAAGACTCTATATTAGGGTGAACGGTCACAGAAAATCCGTTAGGAAAAAGCAATTGTTGATAGGTAAGCATTTTTCTGGACCCGACCATGGATGGGATACATTTTTATTATTCAGATCATAGACGTCGTCCAGCTATCTTCCGAGGATTCCCACTTTGGATTTGAGAGAAAAATCCGAGAACGGGAATTATTCTGGATGCTAGAACTTTAGATCATATAGCCAGAGATAATACAACGAGCTGCGTCTTCAGGAAAGTCCAGTGAACATAATCGAAACATTTCAAGATCAGCTTTTCTTGAAGCTCAGCTACTTAGATAAAGGACTGGACATTATTAATTTACCTCGAATCCTGAATGATCCAGAGTTATGCAACGCTGTACCAAACTATTTGAACAGAACCTGCTTGCATTTCATATAGGTATACTAAATCTATAGCCACCAACATATTCAATTACTCCAATGCTGTCAAGGAGTTTGACTGGAACTTATACACGTCAGGAGGCTATAGTTGTGACTGTGAATCGTCGAACTTTATCTATACACCATGCAAACATATTGTGACTGGTGACCTTGATGTGGTGAGTGGTGAGGACCTAAAATTACTCCTGATTAAAGGACCTAAATATCCAGAGCCGCGAAGAATAAAGCTGATAGTCTTGTCTGCAATGGAACAGCACGTTATTGATTGGTCTAAGCGACAAAAAGTTAAACCTACAGTACTCGCTGATTGGCTGGACCTCACCAAGAGCAAGGTCGTTGAAACAATTCGCCATATTGACAGAAGCACTCTTCCCCAAGCAAAACAAGTACTGAGAAACCTCAATTCGCAGGAAGGTTTAGCAAATCTCCAGAGTAAATTCGTCCGTCCCAGCAGACAAAGCTCCAAATAATATAATATTCATATGTCAATATTACTATTACCAGGTGCTGGTCAAAGTATTGAGTGTGGACATATCATCATCAGATACGTCTACTTACTCCCAAACTGCATATACTGTGGAAGATTTATTTAACAATCACAAAACGTTTCTCAGAGAAAGAGGTAGTTGTCTTCCAACCAATTATAACGACATACCAAAAGTATACTGGACTCCCAAAATGCATGAATCATCATACAAAGCTCTGGTTCTAGAAGCTGCACCACCAAGCTTCTTTCAACCCTATTGACGAGGGCCCTTCAGGAGGTAAAAGCATTTTGGAAAAGGTATTGCGCCACTATTTCTAAAAACTCTGCCGTTGAATGTATGTGGATATTGAAAAACTCAAAATGTCTTACGGAAGAACTTGATGCTGAAGGTCACATACCGTACAGACATGTATCCACATGGGATTTCTCGACTCTCCATACCACAATCCCTCATCAGGACCTTATTGACCGTTTATAAGTTCATTAATAGTATTTTGTTCAAGAAAACTGATCGTAGATATATTAATGTCGGAAGCCATAAATATTCTTCAGCTCTGCTACATACAAGAGATATCATTCATGGGATGTTTCTTTGTTTGTAGAGATACTTGAATTTCTCATTAAAAATACCTATGTGAACTTTGGCAACACAATATATCAGCAGCATATAGGTATTCCAATGAGTACTAATTGTGCATCCCTGTTGGCTGAACTGTATCTGTTCTCTTATGAATATGACTATATGCAGGCGCTTTCAAAAACCGATCCATTCAAAGCCCGTTTCTTCTCATTCACCAAACGCTATTTAGACAATCTTCTCGCTGTGGATAATCGCTATATAGATGACGCAGTGAATGATATATACCCACCTTCACTGGATTTGAAGGAAACTACAGATAGCCCTACAGGCACAGCATATTTAGATCTATATTTCTATAAAAATGGAGCGGGCATTCTCTCCCGTCGACTTTATGACAAAAGAGATGATTACAATTTCGACTTCGTGAACTATCCCTTTCTGGACAGTAATATTCCAGTGGGAACTGCATATGGCGTATACATATCTTGCCTACTAGCATTTGCTAGATCCTGTGTTAAATGTGACGATTTTAATCAACGTCATAACACATTGTTGCAGAAACTTATAAAACAGGGCTATTCCACCAAGCGCCTCCACTCAAAATTTCTCAAATTTGGCGATATATATAGCATGCTGATAGCAAAATACGAGCGTAGCGTGCAAGATCTATGTCGTTACGTTTCGTAACTTGTGCCTAATTCCGCTTAACCCGGGGCTAGGGGCCGTATCAACCCATGCACTTCAAGATCCTCATGGTGCTCATATGAACAATCACAATCAAAGCGTGACTGAGATACATCATTCTCTTGATGACGACTTTACAACGATTATTATGGATTAAGAATAGTGATCAGCGATACGGGTTTTATATTTTTGGAACATCCTTATGTCTTGTCGGCATCACTGAAAACTGTTGACCGCTTATCTCTTGCAGGAAACTAGCCTATGTTTATGTATACTATGATTGTCTTTTTGAATTTAATGCTAATACTGTTATATGGAATATGGAATAGGTCTTTGGATTATGGACACGGATATTCTTTAATGGACGACGGCTGAATTATGAGTGACGGACTAGACTCTTGTAATTTGCATTGATTGCGGGAAACGCTGACCACCACGCCAAACTAGCAGCAGAAAAAACCCCCAAAAAACATACCCATCCAACAACATCTCTGAAACCTTTGATGAAATAAAGCGATTGAGTAAATAACGAATCCTTAAATCGTGACATACAAGGTGGCAACAGATGGAGGACATCTGTTCGAGTTAATACCTCAAATTAGCAGACCTCAAAACCAAAATCTACCGACTTAAAACCGTTGTGATGGATCAGAATGTCCTGGTGATTAGTGTCCCTTTTCATATCCTTTTCTATTGCAACCAAGAACGGACACTTGTCCCCAATGTGGAAAAATGTGTCCTAGCTGGGCTGGGAGATAGGATCCGGACACTATAGCCACCGGATATTCTTAGCCTCTACACCGGCACCACACTGCTGAACCACACTGCTAAACCACACGAGACCACAACGGGGCTCACACGTCGTTGAGTCGCCGGCATGTGAATGTGGGCACCGGGATGAAACAGTCGCCAACTTTCTTCTACACCGCCCACCTTCTTCAAAAACCGTGAGCTCCTCCTCGACCGAGCGGAAACCTGCTTTATAAAACACAATGTTCCTGTATACCACGGATCCACAGACACTCAAACTCTACTCGGGGGAGGTCAGCTATACTGCTAACAACCAAGAAAGACATCAGGTCGGACTTGGAGACTTACCTCCCAGCAACAAAAAAACAAATGTAAAACCATCACAAAAACCAACAACAAAAATCACAAAATACTCTTAAGGTATGGAACGCCGGAACATTTAAAAGTGTAAACATAAAGAAATGCTGTGTATACGTTGTTGTTTTTTTGTAGTTTTTTGCTTTTTCTCGCTCGCTCACGCACATCTGCTACGACGGGTTCCAACATTGAGATTTTACAAGAAGAATACACTTTTACTGAAAAACACTGACTTTCACATGGAGACCACAACAACATGAGAATCATTTTTTCCATCTGGGTGAAAACAATGTACATGTATGGGTAAAACAGGTTAGGACAAACCGTCACAGTTATATATACATATATATATACATATACTGATATTAACACGATGAATGTACTTTTAACGATAAATTGTTAGTTGGACTATGGCACTAATATCTATTCGCATCTCTGGAAAAACGTTGACGGGTTTACATTTAGGGTTTTGCATCAATTAATTTATTTAAAAAAAAAAACGCGCAAGTTTTGCCATAAGTTCATCCATAAGATGGCTTGCGAATCGTGTGTCTCCATTATCGCGGAGCGATATCCGGTACTTTACAGTATTCTGTTCGGCCTTCATCCGGCAGAGAACAGACTCGAGAAATCTGGAAAATTACAGATTTGCATACCACTTCGGAAACAGATATTGCCTTGACTTACAAAATATATAGGTATGAATAACTGTCGTATCATCCAAGAGGTGTGGTAGATCTGCAATTTTGAACAAGTAGGACATCACATGACTCGAAAATGGCGGGTTACGATGGGTTTACGTCGGTAGACTTTAGCTGATTGGCTGACGAAGTCACGTGGTATTGATTTCTGGAAATTCCCTCTAACAGTTGCCGAAAGTAGACTGAAAATGGATACACACGATCCCAGGGTCAGTCTTGCCGCGTATAGATGACCCAGATGGTTACAGGTTGGGTTACTGCATTCCTGGTATGAAGCTGTTTGATTTCGTCTGCGAATTCCTGTTTTAAAAGTTTTGCCCTTCTGATCGGAACAGAGAAAGGTTACAAAAATGATTGTCCGTTTCCGTGCGTCCGGGGGACATCAATTGTTTCAACGTCTTAAGATCTTAATAGAAGGAGGTTATTATATATATATATATATATATATATATATATAGAAGATACATGGCGTTTCATGTTGCAACAAATGTGAATTAGATATGCTATGGATTTAGATTATTGCTAATTCTAAACTAGAGAATACCGACCGAGAAGCTAATTCTATTTGCACATATTTAATTGATTCCCAGGTGAATTATCTCTTGTTTTAGCCACAAAAAGGAAAATAGATGCCGCATAATCACACCCGGCATACCAAACGGCTGTTCCAACTTTCGCCGGAGGGTGAACTTCCGCCGGAGGGAAATTACAAATTTGAGAAGCTAAGTAAGTTCAGATTTTTCATTTTTTTGGTAGTTTTCACGTATTTACTACTCGAAAATTGAATGAGAAAATGTTCTCAAGGGGACGCGTTAGCAATTCGTGTGAAATTTTCAACTCGTCCTTGTATTATTTTTTAATTACAATTGATTTTATCTGACATTAAGAGCTATATTGCAACATAACAGTGATTAGATGCTTAAAAAATCATCTATCTTTGCATCCTTCGCCAAATAAGTTATAGATATATGAAGAATAGTTCCTTAACAGCAGGCTGATAGCTTGTAGTTTCACATAGTCCAATCTACTTCGGTCAATGTTAGATTTTCTAGCCCATGCATGTTCGTATATGATACAAATACCGCCGGAGGAACATGTCTCGAAGATATGATTACCGCCGGAGGCTCTAATCTCTAATCGCGTTTGTCTATGTACACAATCATGCCACTTTACTATATGTTAACTATGCAGACATAGCCAGGATCGTCACTAATTTTATCCTCGACATTTACGCCCATCGTGCCAACTCGTGTATTGGCCTAGGTGTTCTCGTCAGCATTGTAATTTTACGGTCTCTTTGGTGAATCATTCTCCCCTGTGTCAGAGTTTGTAACTTCCTAAACTGTCGGTGAAACAACCAAATTTCTGACAGTATGAGGTATACAATCTGACGCCGTGAGAATGTTGCGAATGTGTATCCGTCAGATACAGTCTAGGTATCAGATAACCCCCAAACACTTTTGAGGGCATCTATTTAGAGCACCATTAAGCGTTTCTGAACAAGAAGTACCGTAATAGATAACCATTTCTGAGTTTATTGAGTTGTTTAAACTACACGATTTATGGAAAAATTAGGTAATAAAGATAGGATTTGGTTAGACCCTACCAACGACTATGATTAGATTGGGTCTCATTTTAGTTAGACTGGGGGCCGGCTAGGCCCCGGAAGCTTTGGGGTTCTAGACGGCCGGAGACGCATTCTGGTCAATTCCCGATGGATAAAATCGCAAATCATCTCTCAGTTATCGTTCGTATTTTGATAGTTTTTGTGTTTTCTGTGAAGGCCCAGGAATTGTTTTTGAAAATCTAAACGTGAAATGGCGTGTTCTGGCATTTTGACAGCTATTTCCCACTTTCGAGAACTGTATTTTTTAGGCTGATGTACAACAAAAAGTAGAATGGTTTTTGAAATGGAATTAATCACTTTTTATGGTCCCTACTGACATTTTTATACTTATATTTAGTAAATAGTGTCCTGTTGCATTTTGACGGAATATTTGGACTTAGAAGAACTTTTGTAGAGAACTAACGGAACTAACTTTCTTCCCTCTAGTAGGTCGGGGGTATTCTTAAATTTAGATTTAAAATCGTGCTTTCTAAACAGTACAGCCTATTTTCGACTTGTTTTGGATTAACCCTATCTGGCCTGGGCGATTTGGGATGTACCGCAGCCTGGGAGGGAGAGGGGGGGGGGGGGCGGAAAGTGCCCCCCCGTAAATATTTTCGCTATCTCTAAGGCTAGAGGGCTGAACCTTACCACACGATATCTTTGGGTCAAGCTCCACAAAAAAAAATGTAAAAAAAAAATCCAAGATGGCCGCTATGATGACGTCACATTTTCATTTTCTAAAAGAGCATTTTTGGTCAAAATCTTTTATTATTTTGTTTTTTCTTCGCAAAAACTACATAATAAATTAATAAATAATAATCTGATATGAAATAAAATAAGTTTCTATACAGAAAAGCAAAAATTTTGAAGAAATATGACGAAAACATCATTTTTTCTGGTACCCCACATGGCCGCCATTTTGAATTTACCCATGATCCTCTGCTCGTGAGGTTATGCAAATAGGCTCAAAATGATAATAATGATAACCTATAACGTGACGAAGTTTCTGCTCTCCATTTTTTGGCGTTCCGGAGATATCAAAGAAAGTTTGGTGGGGGGGGGGGCATTTTGGCACCCCCTCCCCCAGGCCTGGTAGGGTTAATGGGGGAAGGGAGGGAGCGGGAAAACTCAGGGGATGTTTTTTGGTGATGCTAAGACATATGGTTTCAGTAAAATGCATAGAATCGCGTTGAATCAATATGCTGAATTTTTGTGTAATTTTTGAAGAAATATGGCGAAAACATCATTTTTCTGGTACCCCCATGTCCGCCATTTTGAATTTACCCGTGATCCTCTGCTCGGTGGGTCATGCAAATAGGCTCAAAATCACCCCAATATGATAATCGGAAAAGTCACGGAGTTTCAGCTCTCAATCTTTTGTCGTTCCGGATATACGAGCAAAAAACCAATAGGGGGAACGTAAACTGCCCCCCCCCCCACCCCGCAGGCTAGGTAAGGTTAAGGTACAGGGGCGTCGGAAGCAAATTCAAAGTGGTACGGCCACTATCATATCATTTTAAGCGAGGGTCCAGGGGCCACCGGAAGCTTAATCACAAGGTCGGGTACGGACCGGGAAAGGTACAATGCACCCAGAAACAACCTAGCGTGTATGACAAATTGGACAAACGAACAACAAAAAAGCTAATTTGTTGTTTCGTTGATAAAATAACGTGAACATCAAACGGCATCATGCATATGAACGAACATGTTACTCATTCACGGTCGGTGCTCAGAGCCACTAAAAAATTCACTGGCGCTCTGGACCGAGCAAACTCTCCTTCAACTTGGAAGCTATCAAAACTGCTTAGTTCGTTTGCTTTTCATTTTGTGTTTATCTCTTTCTTTCTTCGTTTTTTGTTTTTTCTTTCTTTCATATTTTTGTTTATTGCGCAAAAGTGGTACGGCCATGGCTTCCGACGCCCTTTAGGTGAAAGGTTGTTCAATCCGGAACTAAGTCCCCACTGTTATGTTTTTGATTGCATGGCCTGTCCATTTCTTAAAACTTTAAGATATCCAACACTTTCGGTTCAGCCTTCATGTTTTATTTCTGAGACCTTCGTAAGACTTATACAGACAACCTAGAAAATTGTCGAATTTACAAATGCTAAACGCTGCGTTCTACTGCATTCTGATAATGGTAGGCCTTTTACCGCATCACAATTGTCATTCTCTCTGGAAAACTATAAAAAATTTAGTGTAGTGTTTATTTATTTATTTTCTGCTCAAATTTTTTTGGGGGGAGGGGGTTCAGTCCCCGTAGCCCCTCTCCCGCTCCGCCGTTTCTGTTAGATACTCCGGCGGTAACTGTATCATATTATTATTGACTCCGGCGGTAGTCAGATCTTACTCCGCCGTATGTTGTAATTCATGAGTCTCAAAATCATCGAAATTCTTCTTTTTCACATATAAATATCATCTTGCCATTAAAAGTCAACCTCGTTTTAGATAACGATCGTAGGTATATTCTTGATTAATTAGATAAAATGCATATTTGATGTAGTTTTTCTAAGAAAGATTTCTAGATTCGGCTTCTAATGGATGTAATTGTCTATTTAGAATTATCCCATTCTCAAAAACACGTCAGCTAGGTAAATAAACGTACCATCTAACGACTGAGACAATGTGATATTGTTGATAGGGTATGGTTCTGACATATCAACGTAAAAATCAACAAGTTGTCCTACCATTTTTCACGCCCTTCCCTCCGGCGGAAGTTCACCCTCCGGCGGAAGCTGGAGCAGCCGTTTGGTATGCAGGGTGTGATAATGTATTATTTCGTCAGAGTTGTTTCCCCTTACGGGTTTGAGTCCGATCGACTGTCGTGTTTTTCCGAGTGTAAAATTTATGGTGTTCTATTTGTGCCAAGTTTCCGTCGCCTTTTCAAAACGCGACGTCGCCTTTTGAAACGCGACGTCGCCTTTTAAAACTCGACGTCGCGTTTCTTTCCTATGTTTTTGCATTGTAAAACTCCACACAACGGAACTTGACGTCGCGTTTTCAAAAGGCGACGTCGTGTTTCACCCACGTCTTGTTTGGCAATGTTAAAAGATAGGAAAGAAACGTGACGTCGTGTTTTTTAAAAAGTGACGTCACGTTTTCAAAAGGCGACGTCGCGTTTCAAAACGCGTCGCCTTTTGAAATGCGACGTCGCCTTTCGAAATGCGACGTAGCCTTTTGAAATGCAACGTCGCCTTTCGAAACGCGACGTCGACTTTCAAAACGCGACATCGCCTTTTGAAACGTGACGTCGTGTTTTGATAGTAGAACTGCGCATGTCTAGGGATCATTTATTTTCAAGAAATTGTGTAGGTGCCATATTGTACTTTTCAGAAAAGGCTGGTAAGTTGCGGTGATTAGATGTGATCGATGGTCTTGTTGTGACTATAGATACAATGCTTTAGTTAGACAAGACAAATGACATACATGTAGATATATGTAGAAGACTGTGTAAATGAAATGTGTGGTAGGAAACTTCGCTGTGCTTCTATCCGTCTCAGAAATTAGGTCATGTATATCCATTGAGTATACGCACCCCTCAAGACAAGAACAAGCTGACATTATTAGTGCGCATAATGCATGTATTTAGACAATGTTTCCTCATTAGCTTTCAGTTACTTGTACAGCGACCAACTAATTTTTTTTCAAGATAATCATCCTGCCCGTCCTCTAAACGTTTGTCAGGCTTTATTATTTTTATATTATTCACATTGTATCATTAATCTTGGGTGTAAAACTCGGCTGGCAGTGTCGTTTATTACTTGACTTTAAATTGCCATTGAGATAACATATGTATGTAACATGATGGCAAGAGTCAGTTACAGCTAGCATTTTGGGGGATAACAGTAAAGGACCTCTTTCGGTTTTAGTGGGATTTATCCCATTTAGCCCTTATGAAATAGGTACTAGACCACTATTAAAAATAGTGCCGATCCGTTCTTTTAGGCAACCTCTGCCAGAGAAGTGAATTGTTTTCAATATTTTTTCCAGTCTCTGTTGCGAGGAATAATTGAAGGCCAGTGATAGGTGATTGGAGTATGGTATGTGTTTGGTTCCGCTGTGAGTTTGATTTTAACTCAAGGCCTAATAAGGAGTTGCTAAGAGGGACTATTTGGGTGCCTGTGCACCGCTTTCTGAAAGCAGAGAAAAAAGCCAAAATTATGACGTCATTTGTAGGAGCGCGCATAACTCAAAATTTCAATGGGCGACCCCCGTCAAGAAGTCTGTCCGGTTGTAGTACTTGAATTAAAGTACTTCTGGTCGAAATATGGAAGTCGAGACTTAATTAATCAATCGAGGAGATGCAATTACGTTAACAGTTTTTAACATTGCCGCCAATGTAAATTTTAATAGTGGTCTGGACCCAATACATGTGCTCCCCTCTCGGTTAACTCCCCTGACATCTGATCCGCCCGCTAGAGAGCGATGTACATTCCCCCATCAGTCGGGCCTTTTCGTATCTGGTACTTTTTAATCGGGTGGCAGGGGAAATCGTCTGGATATTAGAGTTTGTCTAGGAAATGGCATCATTTCTGAAGGAAGGTTAAATTTTTGGGTGATATTCATGAATCGATGATGATTGATTCTTGCGAAATAAGTTATTGGGGGGAAAGTCGTATTGACAAGACATAAACTATCAGATTCGCGATGTAGGTTAACTCGCTAAGATACTTGTGTGACGCCAGTAGATGGATAGAATTGAGTAAACACTGAAGTTCGAACTGAAGTGAAGTGGAAGTTGAACTTGCCGAACAACTCGTAAACAACAACAACAACAAACACAGTAACACTTTTTTATAGCTACGGGTAAGCTTGCTATTAATATTTATGGTCGTCATCCTTTATCGTTGTTTCGTTTCCTTGCACACACAGGGTATCCCCTCCTACCTTGAGCCCAACCACACAAAAGATGCGGTCTATAGTAGAGCCAAGGCATCTGAAATTTAACAGTAGGCTGGTTCATTGCTAAACAGCAACCGTGTTTTGAGAGAACCCCCATAAAACTGTATATATATTTTCTGAAAGAGTAGGCTCTTGCCATGAACATGACCTGCATGAAGCCGAGACAGATGTAAGCCTTGCTCAAGTTTCTGACCGGAATCAGAGTCCCCATAATGCAGGAGTCAAGTGAACCCCCCCCCACCCCAACCACGGGGTTTAGTGGGGACTTAGCAAATAAGAGTTGTTAAAATGCTTCAATGCCCTACCCCCTGGGGCAAAACATTGAAGTGAATCCCCACCTAAACCTCAACCAAATACAATTTAGGTCCCATCCCTAGGTAGAAGAAGTCTTAACTGAATCCCAAGATAAACAGGACTGAAAATGTGTGGAAGCCCCACTCCCTGGGGCGTAAACGTGCTGTGAATCCCCAGGTAATCCTCTACTAAACCGGACCCTTGCCCGAGGTTTGGGGAGTGGGGATTTCGTTTGACTCCAGCATAACCAATTTTTCATCTACTCAATTTCAAATATCGTAAAACTGAATTTTTTTTACGTGCCAGGCGCGCATATCAATGTCACTAAAACTCTTTTTTTTTTTGCCTTTTTCATCTAAAAAATTATAAAACTCAATTTTTAAACAGGGAAGTTTCCCTGTTTCTTGCAATGCTAGGTGAACTGGCTTATGGGTAATTTCAGGGGTGCGATCTATCCAAGCGATATGGTTTTCATTACAACACCCCTGCGCAAAATGAGAGAATGACTGAAAGTTCCGCGTCACTCCGTTTATTGAATGCGCTATGAAGTAGTTCGACCTAGTTTCAAATAATTTCTCTGAATTAATCTCATGACGAGCCGTTTCTAGGTGCAGATATTGAAGAATCTGTCGAATGCGTTTCCTGGACAACACTTCTGCTGATATCTTGAGAGATTTTCTTCGAAAGATTGTGTTTTGTCTGTAAACTGGTCAATATGGCACAGGTCGCAGTCACGGAATATGCCCACTTCATCTTCGGTTCTGATAGCCAATGAAATACACCGAATTTACGAAAAGACGTCATGTTTTAAGATCGGCTGAACCGCACTGCCAAATTATAGTGCAGTCCCGGTGAGAGAGTTTGAAAAGGAGAGACGAGGAGGCAGTTTCATTTTCATTCCATCAGTCGACTGGAGAATTTTGACACTGTGCGAGTGTGACATTCGGACAGATCGAGGTGTGTAAAACATTTTATACCCGTCACTGAATTCATTACTTGTTTCCCGGCGCACACTTGTTAATATTATCAAATAAATGAATATTGCAAGTTTCCGCGCTACTGCATGACTGAAAGCATGCACATGGCATGACTGAAAGCCGCCGTTTTGTGTGCTAAGTTTGAAAACATTTTTTGCAAGGAAAACTTTATTTATTTCATCAAGCGAAAACATCCTTTTTACTGCAATTTTCAAATTGACTGATCTTATCGTCCTGCATCATTTGTCATCCAGCAAAAGTAATGTTCTTGATTCTTACCATATCCGTAATGGCAGCTCGTTGAACAGGTCAGGGAAAAGGACTAACTGAGATATATATCCCAATTGGGATAAAATATCGCAATTTGAATATTTTTTTCATACTTCCATATTTTCAAGCTGGCATATTGTGCTAGTAGTTCTTCTGTTCGTTTAAAGACATACAACAGTGGTTATTGATGGGAAGTATACTGCAACAACAACATGAAAAAGTATTGCATGTAATTGCAATTGCACAGAGAATAATGTCGACGAGAAAAGGTCAGCAAAATTATACAACCGTATTGTCAGTTTTGTGAAGTAGATTCTATCTTGTTTTTGGTAGTTTTGATGCCGAAATCCGACATTGCCGGTTAGTATGAAAATCAGTGAAAATATCCCAATTAGGATATATTTCAATATCCAAACTTTGATTTAATATCTTAGGTGGGATATATACCCAATCTTAATAAATTAATATCCTATCAATGCTCCCCAATCGTATATGTCGCTATGTAGGATCTTACTGATTTCAATTAAATTTTGTGTTCGGAGCGCCCAGCTCATGAATATTTAAATAATAGTCTTATGACATCACGACCGCGGCAACATCAGAAGATTCCCCCACAGCTTTGCGTGTGCTTCGGCTGAGCCAACCAGAAAGCACTTGTCATTACGTTCCCTTCAAAGCACTATGAAAACCTCTCGGGATCGGTCAACACGCGCCTTACTGCAAGCCGGTTAGATCATAACAGCGATACCCCACTTAGTGCTTTGCTCTGACCTGTTGAAGTTGACAAAATAATTTTCCGTTTGGGCCAGGCAGTGGAGGTAAATTTATTTTTTGATGTTAATATTTGGTTTTCTGTGTCTGTGATTGAAATTTTTAGTAACGTAAGGGTATTTTTTCTGTGTGCAATTGCTGAATAGATTTTAAAATAATTATTCGATGTACCGGTAGGCATACATGTAATCTTGAAGAAGACCTATAGGCTACTTATATTATTTTCTGGTTGTCAATTGCCACACAAATAAATTATGAATATGAATCAGATTCAGTGACTTCATTCTTGTACATGTCTACAATAACAATGTCATTGAGCTTTGACTGCAGGTTGCTGTGTGCATGAATACATAAACCATGAATGAAAGCCGATCTGCTTCCTGGGCAACAATGCTCACTATGATGCGGACACCGACCTCGGCAATATTGTAGGGTTACTACCAAAATGTTATCTTGTTTAGTTCAGATAATATACAATTTTTAATCTTCGGTGTTGTGTTCTTTATCGGGGAAAGGTAATTCCATTGGGTTGTCAAACAATTGTGATAACAGTTGAACGCCTCAACAAAATTGTTTCCATCGTCCACTGGTACCACATATGCAACTCTCATTTGCCTAGACTTTCTTTACAGTATTGATGAAGTCTCTTCAATAATTAGAGCTAAGCTTCACAAATTCACATCACGTATGCAACGAGAGACACATCAGAAATATATTGAACAGGACCAATTCCTTCCCTGTTTTTTAGCAGCCTTGGATGCTTTCATTATTTTGTTATAATCGTAGAATGTAAAAAATTCTTGTATTAAATTGGCATAAGTATTGAAACTGTCATGCTTGGTGGAGACCGGTAAATAGCAAATTGTTACAAGACATGAATGCACCATATTTGCTGAGAAAACAACTTGCTCTTGTTTTATCTTTATTTTTTTATTATTTTACCCTTAAGCCAAGGTCAATGTTTCATTGAACGACCTCCGTTGAATGGTGATGGGAGCACTGCGATCACATACATCTCATGATCTACACTCAGCCCCCCCCCCCCTTTGATTTTAGCCCTGCAAATTTTGTAGCATGAATTGAAACGACACACCACGGAACCAAGTTCGTTTTCCATTGTAAGTGCATTGAATTTATAAAATTTATTCTCACCTTCCAATATGCCGTTTTATATTTATTTGTCAGTACTTTCAAACTCAGTGCTTCGGATTTGAAAAATCCAGAAGAGCTAAAAATCGCTCTTCTAATTTTGTCAAGAAGAGCGATCACGCCTCTAAAAAAAAATCCTTCTAAAAACTAGAGCTATTTATGAGAATGGGGATGTAGCTAGTAATTCCCATTTTATGATTCTTCTTGCAAGAAAAGCATTAGTATTATTTTCAAACTTCATGAAATGCGACATCAATATTATCTGACAATCATGTATGAAATGTTGATAATAAATGTAAGCGAAACCAGTTATCCCTGATGTGTTTCATTGTTATCCCTTTATTTCTTTCTGTGCCTTTCCTCGGATTCTGCGATGTTTGATTTTGTCAATGTTTTACGCAGTTTGCGCCAAACTTCTGTTACGGTACCATGCCGTTATCGGCCGTATACGATAGAACACCACCAGTGTTCCGCCTTTTAAATGTTTCTAGTCTAACTGTTGATGGAAGTTTTGTAACCATTTCGCTTATTCGCGGCCACAATCGATCAAACAAATCCCAAAATCAGACGAGCGCGCCAACAACAATATGTCCGTCGACACATAAACACACAGCTGTATCCGCCACTGTGATTGGTCAGTATTTACACACAGCTGTAGAAATTTAACCAATTATAAGCGAGGACGTTTCTGTCCTCGGTTAAATCCTAACCAAGTTTAACTCCTTTGCCAGAAGAGCTCGCACACTTCCGGATTTTCGTGATCGAAACGTCTTGCGTTTTCATGGAAAATTATTAGAGGTAAATAAAGATTATTCCATACGATAAATTCAAGAAGCGCGAAAAAAAGAGCCTCTAAATTTTGATTCAGGCGCGCGATTGAGCGCTTTCGCTCTCGCGCTTCTTAAATCCGAAGCACTGCAAACTGACTTCATTATGGTAGAAAAACAAGTGACACTGTCACAGGAGTAATAATGTGTTAATTTTGAGGCAGAAATAAAGCATGATGAACGATTTTTATAGAAATGCCTCGTGTACAGTAGCATTCGTGTATTACAATAATTTATTCGTTTATATAGTTTTGAAGTCTAAACGATAAATTCTCAATTTACCGTAACAAGGCATTGCATGTTGCTTGTTTTGCACTACAAAACACAGGCCAACGTGCAGAACGAAGCACTTCATTTCGACGTGAGGCAGGTATTCTATGCGTTCAAACAGAGTTCCAACAGATCAAAGAAGTTGAAAATTTTTCAGAGTATGACAAATATATTTTTCATTTGTGTTCTTGAGATTTTCTCGCTTAAGTTTGTCAATCGTCTGCCACGTGTTGAGATAAAGAAAATGGCGCTGAAATTGTATCTGGCGGTACTCGACAGCGAATTGTCTCCCTTGTCATGAGATAAGATAAATCAACATAAAACGTTATAATGTCGTGATATTACGACATTGTAGAGGCACTGTAGTCAACGACAAGAAAAATAATCCCCGCAAAAGCTTCTTGAGCTTGTTCCATTTTCACTGGATATCCCATGACGAGACGCGGTGTCTGCAGCTAAACAAACATACGGAAACCCGGGAAGTGGCAGAGATGACGCGAAGAGTGGGCTCTCATACGAACATTTATTGACATAGAGACGAAGGTGACACGAACAACAACAACAACCTTGTATTGTGAAATTTCGGTCGCGAGAACTTTCCCGTGATCGGGACATTTTTGTTCGTCCCTGTGTTACATAAACTCAATCTTGTATGAAGAAAACTCAATTTTTTTCCGCACCTACAGCGCACACTTCCCCCCAAAACCCAGAAAACTCAATTTCTAGCTCAAAACTCAATTTTGAAAAATCGCAAAAACTCAATTCAAATTCGTTTTCATCGGGAATACCACGATGAAAAACTGCCTAAAAAAACCCTGAACCCCTACTAACTTGCCCCAGACTTCAGGGGAATCCTTTAAATTTGATCCAAAATAGGTCATATTCTCTCCCGATCACAGAAAAAACCTTACAATCGATTGTCATGAAACTCATCGACACTGTGCCCAGTCCAAAGATCAACAAAAATTAGCAAAGAAAATGCTCCTTTTCGCGGTTACAAATTTACAACAACAACACCATGTTAAACGCACTGCATTCTGGGATCGGAGAGGTGACACTTTCACTTCCTGTGCCGCTAGATTAACACAAGAAGCCCAGTGTTCAGACTGATCTGCTGGTGATTTTACTAACCCTCCTGGGTAAATTATTATGAAACTCGAGAAATCAACGTAAAATAAACTACAAGTAAGAAGCATGTCAATTTTTCAGTCTTACATATTTCGAGAGATAAATGATCTCTTTATAGCGTAGAAAAACGGCCATCATCACCCCCGATTCTTGTAACCGCGAAAAGGCTTATATGAGGTCGACCACGCCATTTTCAAAGACATTTTCCCCCTGTCAAGCCTGGAAATAATTTTTTCATTGGTGCCTGACACTTTGACAGGCATCAGTAACTTGGTGCCTGACATTTGGAATTTGGTGCCTGACAAAGGTATCGGGCCTTGTTAAGACTATTTCGTAATCAGCACTACAAATGATCCTACTACAGCTTACAACTGTACTATGATCAAGAATAATTCCTTATAATTATTATGATCAGCTAATATGAAATAAATTTGACAGCATGATTAACTTTTTCAAATTTCTGTATTCAAGATGTGTTTTTGCTGAAAAAAACCCCTAGAAATTTCTTTGCAACAGTACCTGCAAGGATATCCACAGCCTTATCAAGCTGACATTTTGTTATGTAACATGTATGGGCACCCAAAATGAATGCACAAAAAAATAATTATACCTTCAATATTTCAAAAAAAAAGAAAAAAACCCAATGTCCATCAGGTCTTCTGTTTGTAAAAATCCAAGCAAGTAAAACTATGCCTCCCAGATACAATTAGGAGAATCAACCACCCAAGATTGCCATTTTATAACCTTGCAAATGGTCATTTTTCATTGAGAGGCAATCGTTGACGTTGTTGTTGTTGCAAATGTCAATTTGTTTAGTGTAAACTCGTTTGCCTGCAGTTTTGCAGTTCAACAATAATTGCAGTTAAAAGTTCTAAATCTTACATTTTGTACATCAATGTCTAGTGTACCAGTTTTGTCCAGTTTCGGGTGGTAGGTACATGTAGCTGTAAAATATCAGTTCAGAATCGCTTAATTTGACATGCCCGCTCACAGAACGATCCTGCCAAAGGGATTCCCAGTTCGAGGATTTCCCCACAATAATGATGTCTGCAATCCTCCGCTCTAAAACAGTGGAAAACTGTCGACAGTTAAATTTTCCAGTATAAAATGTCACCGGACAAAACCACCGGGTCCGAGTGATTTGTGCCTGCCAAAGCTCTATTCGGCGTCGGACATTGTCCGTGACCAGCCCGTTATTTCCAGGCTTGCCTGTGAAATATACCATGTGCGTGCAAACTTAAAAAGGCCCCAATTTACAGCCACACTTTGCCATGTTTGCACCGCCATCTACTTAGTGAGGCATGGGCCACTCTAACTCACAAAATACCATGCACTGATTTGAAGCAAATCAACCAGTCAACTGAATGATATTACAAATATTAATAAACCAAGAGCCAATAAAAATTCTCAGGAGTTCAAACCAGATGGAATACTAATTTCAAAGATTTTGAGGTGACCAAAAATATGCAAAGTCTATAGACTACCCCCAAAGAACTAACTTAGCATGATGGGTACCCATTTGTAACAAACAATGCCATCAAAGGTAACATTTCGTGTCCTTGACCGGCCTACTATGAGGCTTGATTGACTTTTATCAGAAAAGACTGTGACCATTGACATACATGAAAGTTTGTTTTGGGGCAGCAGTGATCACTTGAGAACGCCTTAAATCATCATGATGTTCTGTCCATCTACCATCTATCCATTCAGTAACATTTATTGTCCATGCGATATCTCCAGTTCCAAGGTATGAATTGGTACCAAACATTAGGCATACCAGTTTGTAGGGCAAAAACGTACCCTATTTTATTTTGAGGTCAGTAGGTAAAACTTAAAAGGTCAAGGTCACAGTCCCCCAAACTGAATCCAGTTAGGTTGGACTATTCAGAGTTGTCTCCCCTATATGTTACATGGTATTTGTCCTGTGGAGTTGTCCCCCCTGTTCAATACATGTATACAGCTACATTCAGTTAAAATATTGTGAAATAAAAATCATGCATTTACTATTTTAACTGTATGAGGGGAACTTTCTGAACTTCATATCTGTTTATTAACTTAGAACAAAGGTTTACTTCATCGCTTTCTTCCTTCATGAAAAATTTTCTAACCTAAAGGGAATATATTTGAAGGAAAATAATATTTTCTTGTGTTTGACTATTGTCGATTTCATTGTTGGATATGTGAGCTCTCGGGCTTTGTTTCAAGGTCACCTTGTGGTTTATCATTCAATATAAGCTGTCATAAATGTTATGTTTCATAAGCACAAAATCTTAGACCTTTGGATTGCTAGCTACCAATTGGGACCAAGGCGATTAAACAACCATGAAATTTGGACCAGTATAATTCCAGATGTACGGGCATATATTGAAGCCCCTTGCATTCTTGTTATCCTTGGTACTGTTGGTTCTACTCTGATACTCATTACTGTTGATTTTACCTCTCAATACTGTTTATTCCACCCCTCATACTGTGGGTTCTACCCCTGATTTCTACCCATACATGATATTGTAATTTCCAATTTTAATACTGTGAGTTCTACCTGTTATAATGTTGATTCTACTTCTGATACTGTTGGTTCTACCCCTGATACTGTGGGTTCTACCCCTGATACTGTGGGTTCTATCCCTGATCCCTGATAGTGTGGGTTCTACCCATCAATATTGTTGATTCTACTTCTGATAGTGTTGGTTCTACCCATGATACTGTTGGTTCTACCCATCAATATTGTTGATTCTACTTGTGATACTGTTGGTTCTATCTATAATACTGTTGTTTCTACCCCTGATACTGTTGGTTCTACCTCTGATACTGTGGGTTCTATCCCTGATAATGTGGGCTTTACCCCTGATACTGTTGGTTCTACCGCTGATACTGTGGGCTCTGTCCCTGATACTGTTGGTAGCATTCTACCCTTGATACTGTGGGTTATACCCCTGATACTGTATGTTCTATCCATGATACTGTCATGACTGTTCGTTCTACCCCTGGTCATGGCTAGAACAGTGGGTTCTATCCCATGATAATATCATATGTGGGTTTTACCTGTGATACTGTTGGCTCTACCTCTGATACTGTGCCAGTGGGTTCTATCCCCGATACTGTCATGACTGTGGGTTTTTTATCCCTGTGGCTCAGGGTTGAAATTTCACAGGTAGGTCACAAAACCCGATCCACCCGGACTCAAACCTAGATAACGATTTTGTCACCAAATAATGGATTCGTTCTCAGTCATATCAGTCTAATATATTCTTGAATTGAAAGACAATCATCATTGGAAGAAAGCTGAAAAAGCACAGGCGTAGAGTCTTTGTTGCCATTAATTTTTGCGATCTGAATTTCCGTAGCCTCGTATTGATCGGTAGTCAAGGGCAACAGGTTACAAAATATTTCAAACCCGTATGTGAATTATTTCAAACCTTTTTGTCATGATATGTCTATTTCAAGCCGTGTACTCGACCAATGTGCATATGAATTGATACGAGGTTTGGTGACAATGTTGATTCTACCCCTGATACTATATGGTTTTACCCATGATACTGTAGGTTTTATCCCTGATAATGTGGGTTCTATCCCTGATAATATGGGTTTTACCCCTGATACTTTTGGTTCTTCCCTTGATACTGTCATGACTGTGGGTTCTATCCCCGATACTGTGTGTTTTACCCCTGATGTTGTTGGTTCTACCCATGATACTGTGGGTTCTATCCCCGATACTGTGGGTTTTACCCCTGATAATGTGGGTTCTATCCCTGATAATGTGGGTTTCACCCATAAACTGTTGGTTCTACCCATGATACTGTGGGTTCTATCTCTGATAATGTGGGTTCTACCCCTGATACTGTCGGGTCTACCCAGGATACTGTGGGTTCTACCCCCGATACTGTTGGTTCTACCCATGATACTATGGGTACTATCCCTGATAATGTGGGTTTTACCCCAGATACTGTTAGTTCTACCCATGATACTGTGGGTTCTATTCCCGATACTGTGGGGTTTACCCCTGATATTGTTGATTCTACCCCTGATACTATGGTTTTACCCATGATACCGTGGGTTCTACATGTATCTCTGATAAGGAGTTCCAGTCATGATACTATGGGTCCTATCCCTGATACAAGTGGATTCTACCTCTGATACTGTGGGTTTTACCCCTGATACTGTTGATTCTACCCCTGATTCTATGGTTTTACCCATGATACTGTTGGTTCTAGCCATGATACTGTGGGTTCTATCCCTGATAATGTGGGTTTTACCCCTGATACTGTTGGTTCTACCCATGATACTGTGGGTTCTATCCCTGATAATGTGGGTTTTACCCCTGATACTGTTGGTTCTACCCATGATACTGTGGGTTCTATTCCCGATACTGTGGGGTTTACCCCTGATACTGTTGGTTCTACCCATGATACTGTAGGTTCTATTCCCGATACTGTGGGTTTTACCCCTGATACTGTTGGCTCTACCCATGATACTATGGGTTCTATCCCTGATAGTGTGAGTTTTACCCCAGATACTGTTGATTCTACCCCTAGGCCTGATACTGTGGGTTCTATTCGCGATACTGTGGATTTTACCCCTGATATTGTTGATTCTACCCCTGATACTGTTGATTCTACCCCTGATACTATGGTTTTACCCATGATACTGTGGGTTCTAGCCATGATACTGTTGGTTTCTACATGTATCTCTGATACGGAGTTCCAGTCATGATACTATGGGTTCTATCCCTGATACAGTGGATTCTACCTCTGATACTGTTGGTTCTACCCCTGAGACTGTGGGTTCTACCCCTGAGACTGTGGGTTCTACCCCTGGTCCTGTGGGTTCTAGCCATGACACTGTTGGTAATGTTCTACCCTTGATACTGTGGGTTCTACCATTGATACTCTGGCATGGGTTATACCCCTGATACTGTGTGTTATACCCCTGATGATGTATGTTTGCTCTGGGTTTTAACCAATTTGTATAGAGTTCATTGTCTTTGTAGGTTACCTGATCCATTACCGTGATTCAAAGCTGATTGAGAATCAACAATGTTAGGGCATGTCAGTGTGCCATACATGTATCCATGGCCCAGGAGATGACTGTGTCTACAGCTTCCTCGGACAACATATTCAGGAGTGGCGAGAGGAAAATCAGCTGACAGTGCGGGAAGACTAGCTCAGATGTTGTAAGTCAAACTTGTGAAGTTAAGAAATTAAATGATACTTTGGTTACCATGATACTATAAAAGTAAAGAGATTGAGACGATCTCTTATGACTTGAACAAGGGATGAACATTTCCACTTGAGAGAAAAAGAAAAATCATCCCAAAGATCATGGCTTTGTCAGACCTCTCAAGTTATACTTTCGCCAAGGCTTGAGATTGGAGTACATCCACCACGGGGAATATTTTTCAAATTACTGACTCCCTTTTCTGCAAACTGGAGCAATTTTGATGGATTATTGGTTATTTTAGAAATAATTTTATGAAGATGCCAAGATGCGTGAGATCTTGAAACAGATATGTGAGAGCGTGAGACAGATGCCAAATGCGCGAGTCTCATGCCGAATGTGTGAGGGTTGATCACTAAAAGTGTATTTTAATCCATCTGTCCATCCGCCTATATCTGGGACCGTTCCAACTTTTTTGGAGTGAATGTCCATGGATGGGAGCGAGGTGTCGCATACCAAATTGGAGGTCGAGGTCATAGATCAATATACCCTAAAATCAGGATATCATTGAAATCTAATATTTTGCGAGTGGATTTTTTGGGAGAAAAGCCAATTATCGAAACCAATTTTGGTTCCTTTTCCTCTTTGCAACTGGAATTTTCATCTTTCAATGATTCAATATCCATGGGCTCTTTCCCATATCATTCAAATGATAAATAATCCGTATTCTAGCAAATAATGAACAGAATTCAGCTAGAAACGTTGTTGGTATACAATATTGGTATACAATAACATCACATCACATCTCAGATGTCCTACATCTGCTTAGTTCTGTCAGTTGATCTGCTAGATCTGTCAGTTAATCTGCTAGGTCTGTCAGTTAATCTGCTAGGTCTGTCAGGTCTGCTATGTCTGTCAGTTAATCTGCTCGGTCTGTCCGATCTGCTGAGTCTGTCCGTTAATCTGCTAGGTCTGTCAGTTAATCTGCTAGGTATATCAGGTCTGCTAAGTCTGTTAGTTAATCTGCTAGGTCTGTCAGGTCTGCCAAGTCTGTCAGTTAATCTGCTAGGTCTGTCAGATCTTCTAAGTCTGTCAGTTAATCTGCTAGGTCTGAAAGTTAATCTGCTAGGTCTGTCAGTTAATCTGCTAGGTCTGTCAGTTAACCTGCTAGGTCTGTCAGATCTGCTAAGTCTGTCAGTTAATCTGCTAGGTCTTTCAGTTATTTAACATCACCTCAGAACTCAGATGTCCTACATCTGCTTAGGTCTGTCAGTTGATCTGCTAGATCTGTCAGTTAATCTGCTAGGTCCATCAGTTAATTTGCTAGGTCTGTCAGGTCTGTCAGTTAATCTGCTAGGTCTGTCAGTTAATCTCTATTATCTGTCAGGTCTGTCAGTTGATCTGGTAGGTCTATCAGTTAATCTCTATTATCTGCTAGGTCTGTCAGATCTGCTAGGTATGTCAGTTAATCTGCTAAGTGTCAGTTAATCTGCTAGGTCTGTCAGTTAATCACTATTATGTGCTAGGACTGTCAGTTTATCTGCTAGGACTGACAGGTAATCTCTATTATCTGCTAGGACTGCCACTTAATCTGCTAGGTCTGTCCGTTAATCTGCTCGGTCTTCAGTTTGCGTCACACCTATCAATCCTACTTTTACATGTTGCACTGATTCAAATTTTCTGTGGCACTACTTTCATGAAGTGGAAATATTATATCACAGTGGACTTGGAGGAGTTGGTTTGACCCCTTAAACACTTTAAATGCATCTTTTAATAGGCCTGAGTAATTTACATTGTGTATACATTTACCTTCTTCAAATACCAGTTGATTTCTCTGTTCACACTTTTAATTATGATATGATATGATGATATGATATTTATTACGATCAATGTATGAATACAAAGACCAGGGGGAATATCTTCCCAACATGGTATTAAAACAATGGAAGTACATAGAATAAAATTAAGCTAGATAAAAACACACATGTACCTTAAAACTTAATGTACCTTCGAGCGCAGTTATACGGCCAATAGACAAAACCTGTGGTTTCTTTCTAGTCTTTCTGGCAGAGGTTGTGGTGGCGAGTACTTTTGATCTCTCTACCGTCATAATGTGGCAATATTTTCCACTGAGCAATGCCATAGTTGCATTCGGGTTTATAATAAATTCAGCTTTTTTAACAGCAGACCAGTTTGGAAAAGAGGGGTGCACGTCGGTAATTTTTTTGAAGAGTTCTTGTCTTTTTCGCTCTAGTTTCGTACATGTAATTAGGAAATGGGTTTCATCTTCAGTCTCCATATTGCAGAGTCTACATGTTCTCTGAAGTCTGGGTATTTTATTGTTACGGCCTGTTTTACGTCCTGCTTCAATCTCTAAGTTGTGTGCAGAGACTCGAAGTTTACATAGTGCCTGTCTGTAATTCTGATTTTGTATAGTTACTAGATAGTTTCTTTGATTGTTACTGTATGTTTGAGAGTACATTTTCAATTTTTCAGAGCTTTGTAGTTTATATCTGTTATACTTTTCAAAGCTTTGGGTGAATGCATCCTGAGCAGATTGGATTACATGTTTATTTATCATATCTGGTTGGGGAAGACTATGTTGGTTAAATAGTTTAGTGGTATAAGTGAACCATGTGGTCATGCCGGATTCGTGTAGATTCTTACTGCATTTGTAGGCATCAGACAACAGGGGGTTACAAGTTGGATCTTCTAGTCTCATTCTGTATTTTAAAATAGCCGTATTTATATCAAAAGAGAGGGGTTGTCTATCTAATTCTGTTTTACATATAAAATTTGTGGTATATTTGTTGACGCGTAGATTTAATTTACAAAATTTGTTATGAGCTTTTTCGAAAGGTTCCTTATCTATAAGATCATAATAGTGGTCAGTTTCATGAGTTAACTTTGAGATTTGCTCAGCTCCCCAAATTTCAGAACCGTATGTTAGTCTTGATAGATTGGACCAATGAAAGCATTCAAATCTGAGGTGTAAATTTCATCTACAAACCAAGGACGAGCCAATCAGAACATACCGAACATTCTGTGTAGAGGGACGTCTTCTCTTAGTACATGTAGTTGTCGTTCCTGGTGAATTCCACATTAATGGTCCATTGAGAGTTTTCAAAACTGATTTAAGACGTTCATAAACACATAATAAACAGGTCAAAGGAATAACGATAGAAAACACAGAAATAAAAATTCTGCAATATGTTGAGGATACTACTATGATTCTCGACGGCTCGAAGGAATCTCTTGAAGCAGCCATGGGTCTCTTGAATAAGTTCTCTTCTTCATCTGGATTATATCTCAACGTAGATAAGTCAATCGCAGTGTGGATAGGCCAAAAAAATGCAGTACTCTCAAACTATGTCCTCATTAGAGGATAAACTGGGATCCGGGAGGATTTAAGCTACTTGGTATCTGGTTTTACCTCAATATGAATGATACTGTTGAAAGAATTTATAACGATAAAATGACCTCTATGTAGAAAATTTAGGAAGCTGGTTCAGAAGAAATCTGACCCCTATAGGCAAAATTACAGTCATCATTAAAACACATGTTCTTCCGCTTTTAGTACATATTTTCATTCCTACCAAACCCTGATACAACTTTTATATCAAATTTAGAAAAAAGCCTTTTCCAGTTCATATGGAATGGTAAGCGAGACAAAATAAAAACGAAAAACAAGCATTATGTCCAAAACAGAAGGCGGATTGGCTATGATAAATTTTCGAGCCTTTGCATCATATCTGAAGGTGAAGTGGGTAAAGAGAGTAGTGGGATGACGTGAATGATGTGAATTAATAATTTTATAACTTAAGAATACATTAATACCTGGGTCATATCATCCTGCTATACAATGTATGTGTGTAAACCTATATGAACTGGGCTAGATTTGCATTATGTGTTCAGATTTTTCTTCCACTTCACGCATCATTTATTACGTTATTTGGAGTTATGATGTCGAATGTCTTGGGATTTATTCAAGGAGGATATAATGTGCAAGTCTAGACAAATAGTGTCACAGTTTTGTTATGTGTTTTGCTTTTCATTTGTGTGTATTTCTTTTGAATTGTTATCTAAACATCTGAATTTATACTCCGGTTGTATGCTAAAACGCCTCGGGTCATCTCATTACTGCAAGCCTGGAAATAAGCACCTGTCATAACTACTTGTCACCCCTATTTCGGAAAATGTTCTGCACCATGACCTCTTTACCTTTGTAAATGGAGATTCAAGCTGGAGTAGTTCATCATGATCTGCAGGGGTGTTTTAAAATTTGGCAGGTACCTATTTCCAGCCTTGTACTGTGGTCGTTCCAGATGAAAACAGTCCCACTGCCACAATCTGCCATTATTCATGCATGTAAAAACTCGCATTAAAGTCGACGAGAAGTACTTCCTGGTCCATTGTGCAGGGAAAGATGGCGATGAGAGGGGTGACAGGGTCATATTCCTGTCAGTATATATAGGCATCAGATATCATATTATTGTATATTATCATGATTATTGTAATGATGGAATTATGTTTTATGTATTCTACAGTAATTTACCCCGCGAGCTATGCCCCACTTGGTAAACAGCCATTGCAATAAAGGATGAGTTACAGAAAGATTTAAAAATTTTTTTTTTTAAAATAGTGCGTTTGGTAATCGAGTGATCCGATCGCATTTTATTGTGAAATGAAGTTAATTTTAACCAAACAAACATAATTTATTCAAGCTATACAAAACTATTTCTATGTTTAGTTGAATAATAGCAATCTATCCCCAGAACTCAGCAACTGAGCTATTACCGAGATTGGTTCTGCCGAAAATTAATTGTGCGCATGATAAGGCAAGATTCTTTATTGTACTGGGCATCCCATTTGGGACAGAGTACAAAACACATAAAAAGTAGAATAAATAAGAAAGTAAACAAACAGGTGCGACGTTTCCGTTTCCGCTCCCAGCGTCGGAAATCCACTAGGCCAGAGGTCACTTTCGCAGCTAAAGTGAGTTCTGGGGCTAGGTTGCCTTGGCTATCATAAGATCAGTAACTATCTAGCTGTGGTGTTGTCAGAAAGATGCTGAGTGGGTGCTGTTTGTCCCATCAGTCATTGTGGATTTGACCTCCTCCCAATATGGCGGTACATTGGTGGTCAGATACATAGGACAGCATAAATCGATAACCCACATTTCAAAATTCAAATGATCCGAGATCAATGAAGTTTTTTGTCTGTTTAAACAGACCCGGTGGGCTGATATTTCAAAGCAAATTCATAGTGTGAATGGAGAATTCGACTTGTGCATGAAAATCATACATTTAGTGATTCATCCCTTGTTAAGAATAATTCAAACTTCCTCCCAATTATTATCAGCGTAATCATCATGTGTTTAAGGGAGCTTCTTGAAATTGGGGCATACTAGGAACTGGCATTTAGCATTCTAGACAGGGTGGCATGGTGCACCGTGTTGGAACTCCTAGGAACTCCATGCCATACAGTTTGGAACTCCGCAGACAAAGGATGGCTTATGCCATAACATGCAGCGGCATGGGGGGAATGGCCTAACCAACTGGAACTCTAATCCATCCAGATCAAAACACCAAACTGGGCATGGTGTATCCCATTTGAATAACTGGCATATGCCATCTCTACCAGGGAACTCCGTTCCTAATTTCAAGAAGCTCCCCGAAGTCTTGTACATGTACATCATGTACATAGTCATGATAGTACACAGGCCTGAAAGTGCCTCCTATATTTCCTATATTTTTTTGTCATTCCTATATTTTCCTATATTTTACTCAAAACATCCTATATTTCCTATATTTTGACCTTTTCTGATGAAAACTTTCACCAATGCTCTGAAAGAAATCAAACTGGCATGAGGAAATACATTTCAGAAAAAATACTGCTCGGCAAATATGAAAATATTTATTTCTCTATTTGCTGAACCGCATTCAGTGAAAAAGAATTCATTTAACTACTAACTACTTTGGAACATACAATGTAGTGGTGACCTGTCTTACACTCCTTTATTTCCTATATTTATGCCCCCCCTCTAACTAGAGGGGGGGCATATAGCGATCGCTTTGTCCGTCCGTCTGTCCGTCCGAATTTCTTGTCCGCGCAATATCTCGGTTACTATTTGATGGACAGGATTGAAACTTGCATGGAATGTGACCAGTGCCTCGTAGATGTGCAGCGTTGCGTTTTTTCCGAGTTCCGGTATAATTTTCAAGAGTTATGGCCCTTTTTCTGAAATTTCTGTGAATGGGACTTGTCCGGGCTGGATCTTGGTTAATATTGTATGGACAAGTATGAAAGTTGCATAATATGTGGTCAGTGCCCCACAGTTGTGCAGCGTAAAGTTTCTCCTCGTTTCGATTATATTTTCAAGAGTTATGGCCCTTTGTTCCTGAATTCTCCGTGAATTGGGACTTGTCCAGGCTGGATCTCGGTTAATATTGTATGGACAATTATGAAATTTGCAGAATATGTTGTCAGTGCTCTTTATTTGTGCAGCGAGAAGTTTCTCCATGTTTCGCATATATTTTCAAGAGTTGTGGCACTTTTTTCTTCAAATTTTTGTGAATTGGGCCTTGTCCGGGCTGGATCTCGGTTAATATTGTATGGACAATTATGAAATTTGCAGGATATGTGGTCAGTGCCCTGTAGTTGTGTAGCGTAAAGTTTCGCCACATTTCGCGTATATTTTCAAGAGTTATGGCCCTTTTTTCTTCAAATCTTTGTGAATTGAGACTTGTAGGGCTGGATCTCGGTTAATATTGTATGGACAAGTATGAAATTTGCATGATATGTGGTTAGTGACCCATTGGTGTGCAGCGTGAAGTTTCTCTGCTTTTGGTTATATTTTCAAGAGTTATGGCCCTTTGTTCATCAAACCTAAGTGAATGGGATATATTCATTTGTCCAGGCTGGATCTCAGTCCATAGCCGATTTGGACCAGGAAAATGGCTATATTATATGTTATTCTACATTCCAAAGCAGACAACTTAGGTCCTGAAGTATGAAATTGCCCCAAAAAGAGTGAATTGGGTGCAAAATTCAAAGGTCACTGATCGCTTCATAATTTCACCACAATATACTCCCAAGGAATGTAGGCCTCATAATCAGGTCACGTTTTCGGATTTGGCAAAAGCCCTGGCGACCATCTTGCATCGAAACATCGTATTATCACTTGTTGGTTGATACTTGGAATATGTATTATGTGAGGCATGGCAAAAAAAGTGACTGAAACAGAAATTTTATAATTATCCAAATTAGGCCTCCACCAACCAATAAACAACAGAACAATGGCGACATACATGTACCAACAGGGTACATACATGTATTCTCAAAAGAGTCCACAGAGAAGGATATACTCTGATGTTTTCATGTGAATAAATATTTATTCGATCTCCAGAGGTCCCCCAAAATTCATTGTATGCTGAACACACTCCGTTGGGTTTATTTGCTTCAAAAGACGACAAAAATGTAAATACTCCAGGATTGACTGCTCTGAAAATATATTCCACAGTGCTCATGATAAAACGATAATGCATGATGATTTGAAAGGGAAAGCGAGTGTTAGAAACTGGGCTCCATAACCCACAACGTTGAACCTGTCCAACAACATCAGGATGTGATTCGTACTGTCATAAGGGTGAATTGTCCTACGAAATAGGCTCTCATTTGCAAATTGTCGGGTAATGAGTGAGTGAGTCCGTCCATCCAAATCCTTTCGTCGGCAAAATAAGGAGAACCGTTGACATTAGAACCTTGATTTTTGGCATGAACGTACATTAGGGGACTGTTACCAGCAAGTTCTGAACTGACCTACTTTTGATGAAAATTTGACCTACTTAGGTGACCTATAACATTATGCTTGGACCCCCAAGTCCTCTAATCGACCTATAACATTACGCTTGGACCCTCAAAGTCATCGTCCTCACCCTACTTGGTACATGTAGGTCCTGTGGCGTTAGTCACACTACTCATGTTATAATAGGCGATACATATGCGGGGATTTAACGATATTGTTCTACCATATCTACTACATTTCCTAGTGCAGGTTTTTTTGTCTGATGAGCTAATATTGCAAATGGATACATGTGGCTCTCTTGGAATGTTCATGTATTCACACGAAACTTATTCTAAAGAAATCTACTTTTTTTTCCAGGATAGATGCATAGCCGCTGTACTTGCTGTTGAGCCTCCACTATGGCATACGAGCACAATTTCCCCTGAAAGAATTAACCACATGCGCATGGGGTCGCAAGTTTGGGACAGAGGTACATGTATACAACAGTGAAAGAGTGATGGGACAGAATTACAGTAAACTCTGCTGTGGATTACGGTCGTCGGGGAAATCAGGTAACCACGACAGCCGTAACAATGGCAAGCATCCACAGCCACGAAGCACACCAACCAAACCCAGTTCCCTCCCACTTCGCCATGACAACCAGGGACTCGCTTCTTCGGAACCGAATCTTGATCATCCGGCACGACAAGACAGATTGGCGCCCCTGAGGAGAAATCGTCCTGACTATATATTTTCTCCCACTAGACGGAGCTGTGATGCCCAAATGCTGTTCAATTTTCCTCGAATATCGATCCACTCGGAAAGTGATCGGGACTTGAATAATGGCAATGTGCCAAGAAAAGGAAGCGTTAGTAGAGGAGCCGCAGAGGCCTTCAGATTGTTCTCCGGCAGCCTCAATATAGACCCTTCCAAGAGTTATACCCCTTCTGATGACAATATACCATATATGGATCAGACTGGTTCATCCGTGATTGCCAACAGTCTGACAGGGAATTCTGGGAGTTTTTCAGACCAGAGCAGAGCTGGACCGGAGGTTTTATATGACTGTAACACCCCTGTGAAAGGTAAACCATTATACATCTAGGCCTGTTAATACAGTACTCAGGGCTAGAATAATAATATTCTTGTTTCCGGTTGCACCTTGAAATTGAATGAGGGTAGGGATGTAGGAAATTTATTCCATTTTATTTTTTATTGTACAATACAATACCGCACAAATACCGAGAGGCATGCAACTTTCAGGAAACCAATTCATGCCCAAATTTTTTTTTTCAACAACTTTAATTCAAGTGCTACTATTCATCATTCACTCATCATTTATACAAAAATATTCTAGTCACTGTGTACTTCATAAAAAATATATTATTATTTGTCTCAATGTCTCGTGTAGATTATGTCACTGAATGGATTCAAAGTGGACTTTCCTTTAAATAACTAGAACTGCCAGACTACATGTACATGAACTTCACTGGAACAACAACAACAACTGTCGATTCAATAACGATTTAAATTCACACTTTTAAATATTTAACCTGGAAGTCTTTCAAACTGCCAATTGATAGGTAGAGCTCCGTGGTACCTATTCCATGGTCCCGAACAACTGTTCGAACATTTCACTAACGAAATTGCAAAATCAACACCACTGGGAGCAACGATATCGTCGATGGTCTGTGTCAGCAGGACGAAAACAAATTTCCGGACCTGTCCTCTGCCCACTGTCACAGATTATCACACAAAGAATCTGCGGTTCTCCATTCTGCGCAACCGGCAAGATTGCTGCCATTTTGGTCTTTAAGCGCACACGTCCCTTGTTATTTGGTTAGAGTTACTGCCCTTGAAAAATGTGACGGGTCGAAATTAGAAGGAAAAGAATATTTTTTTGACGATGTTTAAAACTTTTTAGGGTCGCTACATTTTTCCTAGGGTCAGTCGCAAACCGGGAACAAGAATATTATTTTTCTAGGCCTTATTACTAAACTGAGCCAAAATGAGAAAATCCATACACGTGCCTACAGTCAAAAATTCAGCAATTTATGTGTAAACATGTACTGGCAGTAAAACAGTTCTGCTGTATTTATGGTAAATTTGATCTTTTTCATCAAGAGAGATCTGAAAATTCTAAAGAGGGAATTTATGCAAGGAGGTACAATTGTACGGTGGTCCATCAGGGCCTTTGTCATTTTCTTTTGATTTCCTATGTTTTTCTTCTATTTACGAAGAACCCAACTTAATTTTCTAGGCTTTCTTTGTATTTTCCAAGAAATCAGCTGAATTTTCAGCGAATTCAT
This sequence comes from Hanleya hanleyi, assembly GCA_036873755.1. Lineage (NCBI taxonomy): Eukaryota > Metazoa > Mollusca > Polyplacophora > Lepidopleurida > Hanleyidae > Hanleya > Hanleya hanleyi. Next base: position 138,834 of record JAVTVY010032910.1, read on the forward strand.
AGCAATATTCAAGGATTTTAAAAACAGAGACAAATTTGAAGAAAAACCTATGAAATTCTTGAAAACACCATGCCAATATAATTTCCTCTGCGAATATAATATTTCCTCCGTGGATATAATCATTTCCTCTGTGAATATATTCCTCCGCGTCCGCGGATATAATTAATTTCCTCCGCGGATATAATTATTTTTCTCTGCGGATATAATTTCCGCCGCAGATGTAATTGATTTCCTCTGCGGATATAATTAATTCCCTCGGCGGATATAATTTTCTCAAAATGATTATATCTGGAGAGAAAATAATATATTCGCAGAGGAAATTATGCATGTATTTTCCAAGAATTTTGTAGGTTTTTCTTCGAATTTGTCTCTGATTTTATGTCCTTGAGCACGGAAATTTCCAGAATATTACTATGAATTCGCTGAAAATTCAGTTGATTTCTCGAAAAATACAAATAAATCCTAGAAAATTAAGTTGGTTTCTTCGGAAATAAAAGAAAAACATAGGAAATTGAAAGAAAATGACTATGACCCTAATGGGCCACCATACAGTTTGTTGAAGTGATGATGCACACTGTTAATACTCCCTGAACATCATGAACATGGTATTGATGAAAGAAATTAATTTTCGAGGAAACTATTCTCTTCCTCTCAAAGTGCATATCTTAACGATTCCAAATGTCATTGTGCTGAAAATGTTGAGTGGAATTTCAAGTGCATGATTAGGGTTAATGTTTTTTTTTCTTTTTTTTTCTGAGCTGTATTTTTTTCTGGAAATTGAAAATACGGAAAATGCCTAAAATTTTTATCAATTATCAATATCCTGAAAATACGTGTATATAAACAGGCCTTGCATTTTACTGAGGCTGATCAGCCTAGGCCCTGTTTAACATGTTTAGGGTCTTTCGAGTGCTTTTCACATGCACATATGATCGGCCACGTCCAAACTGATGGAATTCATGAATGAATGCAATTGAAAGCGAGTCTGGACCCCGTGGGGTTTCCCGGGATTGACCTGGGGTGTTGTTGTGCACACTCCAGGTCATTGTAGGAATAGGCCTCAGCTCCTCGGAGAGGTTGTTGTAAGAGGTGACTAACTGGGGCTCCCAAGAGGAACAGGACCCCTGTGGTTTCCGGGTGTGAAAAGGAACAGGAACCAAACATCATATATGATTGAAATAGTGTTGATAGTGATGTTAAATCATATTCACTCACCCAAAGTGAGTCCGGACTGTAGATTTTATTAGAAAAAATAAATAAATAAAATTATATACAAACTTTTCAGAAATGCGACAGGACAACATTAATGTTTCATTATTAAAGATGTTTAATATTCCTTTTTAAATTAATAGTTTTTTAGAACGATGTATGCATTGTAAAGTCAACTTTACCTGGTTGTATTCACAAACATGCAGTTTAGCATTATGGAAATTTGCAATTTTATTTCCAGACACTTGCAAGACTGGATACCCTGATGACAATGGCAAGAGCAGACCACTGGAGTATTTTAACTTTGAAGGAGCCTCAGATATCCACATAGGCGATACCTCCACCACCAATATTACTGTGGAAGGTGGATCCACAGATCTACAAAGGTTGATCGGTAAGGACAAATAGGACCACGTCTCAAATCAATAAAACAGTACTGATTATTCTCGATGTGCATCTCAAATCGGTAAAACTGTGCGGATTAATCACTGCTGTTGTTGTTACCACATGCTCCCATAGGATCAGTTTTAACTGAAGGAAGCTGATCAACAAACCAAACCAACAAAAATGTCATGAAATATCAATAATTCCAATCTCACGTTCGGCTATTTTCGTTTTGGCGGAACGAGCCTCTCACATAGAATGCACAAATCCTCACGGGTGGGAAGTGTATGATGATCACGCAGTGAGACGGCTACGAAATAGTGTCTTTGATAATCGAGAGATCCGGGCACATTGTATTGTGAAATTCAGTTAATATTAACCAAACGAACATAATTCAATCAAATTTAAATTATACAAAACTATTGCTATGATAAGTTGAATAATAGCAATTTATCCCCAGAACTCAGCAACTGGGCCAATTTCCGCCAATACGGATATAGACAAATGCGAAATTGGTTCTGCCGAAAATTAATTGTGTGCATGATAAGATAAGATTCTTTATTGTACTGAGCATCCCATTTGAGACAGAGTACAAAACACATAAAAAGTAGAATAAATAAAAAAGTAAACAAACAGGTGTGACGTTTCCGTTTCCACTCCCAGAAATCCACTAGGCCAGAGGTCAGTTTTCGCAGATGAAGTGAGTTCTGGGGCTAGATTGCAATAATTCATGATGTGAGTAGTTCATGATATGTCATTTCTGTGGGCTTGTGGGATAGTTTTGTTCAGTTAAAAAATGGTGGGTGAGATAAGGAGAACCAGTAGTTGAGTCACTTCAGACACCTACCACAGCCACTAGACCATGAACAACTAAGATGAGTGAACAAAGTGGTGTTAAGAGATTTCTTTGTCCCATTATCAGAATCTGTCTGAAGGCATTACCATCCTTCTCTTATATATGTATAGTATATGGTTCCTTGTGGTAACAACCACAACATGGATTCAACATCAATTAATCTATCATTGTTTACTGATTTGAGGTGCACATCGATTTATCAAAATTGTTTTATTTATTTGAGTTGCAGTCTTGTGGTAAGGACGTTTCTTAGTTTCAAGTCCAAGGGAGACAATTCGAATTCGAGTGATGAACTAATATATGACAAAGTTGTCTCCCCTGGTGAGAAAAATGTCAAAGCGAACAAACCATTTTTTTTTAACCTTCTTAATAAAGAAGATACATTAGAAGCTCCTATTGAATTCAACAACAAACATATGAGTACATACACATATACACAATGAATGTTTTTTTCCTGATAACAAAGTCTTTCAAACAGTTTGATGAACGAGGCTCAGATGAAAAAAGACAAACCATGTATGTGAATTCTCCACATTGGATCAGTAATGAGGCTGTACACCCAGTCACTACTGTATATGTCACTTTACAGTGAATTATCCCCATACAGAAAAATATACACTGGGTGGGGATGGATGGTGAAAGGGGGGGGGGGGAGATTGAAATGATCACCTTACTTTGACCTCGAGCACTTTAATATTAGTTCACCATGATACAGTGTGAATAGCATTGGAGATCACCCCCATGCCACAT